>JACXGM010029097.1:0-13795 GCA_016801145.1 Umbra pygmaea
GAGTTTTTCAATAAAGTCTTCAATACGGGTGCTGTTGATTTGGTTTGAATCTGTGAAATAACCACGCCCCATTCATTTGAATATAACAAATGGATATTATGAAATGTGCCATTATGAAATAAGAGTGCCTTGAAATAAATAAATGTGGAATTATGAAATAAAATTCCCCTGAAATAAATAAAAGGTTTCCTTTGAAAAAACCCATTATGAAATAAAAACAATTTAATATTTTATTGGATTGTGTTTATATATTTATATTTAAATATTTATATATTTATTGTGTCATTTATTTATTTCAGGACTTATTTCATAGCCATATTTATTTATTTAATATTGACAAAAATGGCTTTCCATAATGCCTAGAATAAATATTATTGACAGATATATAACTAGATATATGTTTTGCCTCATGCTCTAATAAAATATATAGCATAGCCTTACCAAAAAGATTAAAGTTAGAGTGCAGTAGAACTACAGTATTTTAAAAATAAGTAATTAAATGCAAAAGATCATCTCACCAGGTTTGATTCTAACGCTGGCAATACAGTTTCCTTATTTGTAATACCTTAATAAACCCCAATTAATGTTTCTTTAAATATTGCACGGGTATAATGTGATGTAGTCGTTTTCTCAACAAATATGCAATCCGTAGTTTAGGTTTTGCCAATATAGCACGGCCCAAGCCTACGTTTACAATCCTGAATTCCACATGACTCCACACCCTGTTTTCCGCGGACCCAAATAGAATTCCACCCCTTCCACGCTGCTATTACGTTCTATTCGCAAGCCTGAGCTGGCTACAGTGTCGCTTTCTCCGATCAGTCGGACCTTGATTAATATTTTCAACTGTCCTTGTTCCCGGGTTTACACATTTGATTGTATTTGTAATCGCCTGCATTCGTGCGTGTATTTCGATTACACAGGTTTTCGACTGCATTCGATGTGAAGCGATGGATTGACTTGAGTTTTTCTTCAACCCTTCCACCAAGTTGAGAAAACATTCTAACCTGCGGTCTCTCCATACTTCGAGCTCACCAGCCAGCTACATGTTTCCTCCGGCCAGTTTCAAAAATAGCTGGGTCCGGATGTTTTTAAACGTTTCGTAGTTCAAACATCACACTTCTTCGTCCGGCTACGGAGTGTATCAACGGAGGGGTCAAAGGATTTTAAACACGGATCTTCTCCGGGGTTCTTGAAGCCTGCAAACATTTATTTCTGAAAAGTGATGGCCGAGCGAGGAGCGTGTTTGCTCCTCTCTCTCCTCTGTCTCACCTTTCTGTACCCGGCGACCACCGTGTCAAGACATGCCGACAAAGGTACGCTTTACATGACCGAATGGATTGTCTACATGGAATCTTTCTTATGGATCATTTGTTGCATGTTTTCATCGTTTGTTGAATGTTATAATGATTTGTGTTTACAAAAACAGCTCGACCTAATATGTTTGGAATGCACCAGCTACAGACGTGGTGCAATGACTTGTAGCTTCTAGGCATCTGCAGTTAAGCAAGCAAGCTAATTAGCCAGATGCATTTCAGTTTTCTAACTGATTGGAGGACTCCGCATTTACAACAATAATAGAAACACAGGTACAGTAGTATTAAAATAAAATAAATTGAATATTGCAATTAGTTAATCCTATTTAATATAACTTTAGAAACCAAATACAAATATTGTTTCTAACATTTGTTGCAAAATAGCCAATTCATTTTTTGTGAATATTGACTCCCATATCAGGCTTGAATTATAAATTGTCATGTATTGCCAGACCTGTCTCATGCACTGGTAGGTAACTAGCTACAGTAGGCTACATGCGTGGAGATATTTGTTCATATTTCTATTGTCTAGTATGAGAAGCGAAATGGCATTTGTTAACATTGCATTAGCAGGCAGGTTCAGGTTGCTGTCTTTTTTTCTCAGTATCATTACAGTCACGTAATTGCAACGGATGGCAAGAACCCAGCTCTATAACCACAAACTAATGACTCTCATTTGGGCTTACTGTCAAGCAATAAGCTGGCATCATCAGTCCGAAAGACATCTCATTACCTGTGCGTCAATACATGTTTAGCTGATGGATAAACAGTAGACATACCCAATTTATCTGCTGATCTTTTTTGATAATTGGCTACAGTAGATACTAGCCAACGACAGTAAGACATTTTATTTTAGTCTCGTGAAGGGGCTGTCTTTAACTTTATTTGCATGATTTTTTTTCATTCTTCTGTGGATTGTTGATGATCAAATAATAAACATATGATTTTTACCCTAGCTTCCAGTTTTAAGTTAAGGAGTCAGCCAGTGCTTTCCAGAGAGTATGAATGGTTAAACATTTTTAAACTGTTGTTGAATAATATTCACAACATGTTGGAGTGTGCTAACACATGACACCTATATGATTGTTTTTGTTTGTTTACATTGCAAGTCATTTAGCATCCAGTAGTGGCCCCCTGCGGAAGGTGTAAACTGAACCAGTGACCTTACATTGCCATTGTCTACATGGACACTTGCTTGCAAACTCAATATATTAGACCAGTTGCATCATTATGAAACCATCAAATGGGGCTTGTGGACTGGAAAAAAATAATTAGTTGAGCACTACTTAAGCCACCTGTAACGGTGTGCACAATATTTTTTGTAATTTGATGTTGTTTTTGATGGCAGAAATGTAGGCCAGCTCTGTTTTATAATTTTTTATTGGGTGGCTCGCCTCAGTTGAAAGAATGCATGTGAAGAAAACGTAGACCTTAGTGGAGTGACGGGCCTCGGCTGGCTGCTGGGCTCTCTTGCGTGAGGAGGCTGATGAAAGCGCCTCTCCTGCATGAAAAGCGCTGTGCAGTAGTGAAGTGGAGGGGAGTGGGGAAAAAACCAAGGGTTTGCTAGAGATCAGTACAAAAGGGAGAGATGGGGGCAGGGTGGAATAGGCCAACTCTGTCTGGAAAGTAATAAAACCAGGACATTAAGGGGAGCATGGAGTCCCTTAGGGAACTCTGATTGATTCCAGAAAATTGGACTGAGACCTACATGCGGGAGAGAGTCTCAAATTACAAATTGTGGGGTCCCCTTTTCTGAAAATATCTGTTTATTCAAAACACATTTCGGAGGTTTTGTGTCTTTTGCGACTAGCACCGCAGCTTGAACCAGTCTTTATCAAAGTTGTGAAGTTGCAAATTTAGCTTGAAAGCGTTTTAACTAGAGTTGTGTTTGTTTTGTTCCAGCCCCCTCTGGAAAACGGTTTGCCTTTTTTTCACTCCACTAAAGAATTCAAGTTTCACCCACACATGGTGCGGAGCGGTGCAGATTGTCAACATAGCCTCCATACATTGCCTACCCTTGTAAATATTCCAGTAAACTTCCAGAAAAGTTGGCCTTTGAAAAACGGCACTTCTAGCCGCCTGTTAGAGCAGTCTAAAATCCATTTACCGTTCCATCTTATCTTTGTAATCCTGTGGGGAGGGAATCGTGCACTGATTGTCTCCCTGTGGACAATGCAAATAACTTGCTGAAATGTGTAAATATTTGGCAACCCCCTTTGCTCCCACAAACAGCTCTCAAGGGTTTTCGTCCCGTTTCGGACCACCTCAGTGACATGCAGCAGATGGCCTAGCTACTGACTTTAAACACAACACACACATGTTATCCGTTGACACACCGAGGATTCATCTGAACTTGAAGCTAAACAAGTGAGGAAACAACGTTGCTCCGTTAATTCCTCAGTGTACATGGGATTGTAAAGTTTATGCTTATGTTCATGTGTTAATCAGCCAATCAAAAGGTCTCTTAGGTGGTTGGGGAGGCTTTCCTGCACCTATTATACTGTTGTGTTTAGGGATGCAACAGTCTCAAAATGTTGCTGGTAACCCTTATTCTCGGGTTGAGATTTTGGCCAATGTTGATGCCTATGTTTTAGCTGCTGTTAATCCTGTACAATTCTTACCAATGTCATTTGTGTGTATCATAACATTGTTGTTTCACTTATTTTATTATAGCTCTAGAATGGTTTGCGTTGATAGGAAAGGAATTCTTAACCATTTCACTGTAATAGGAACACGTCACTACCAATAGTGGTGACTACTATTATTCAGATATTGTTCTTTTAATCATTCTAGCATTGATACAAACTTAATCCAGGTTAATTGGCCATTGCACTGATATCAAATTACTTAAATGTACAAAAAATAAGTGCTTTACACCAACACCCATATCCATGCTTATTGTGAAGATGCATACCATTGCACGTATTTCTACAGCCTCCAATTGGCCGGATGGTCATAGTAGTGCTGGGCGGTATACCGGTTCACACCGAATACCGGTGTTTATTTTTGTTATGATATGATTTTTTTATATACCGCGAACCGGTGTATTCGAATACATAACGTCCGGAACACTACGCTGCGCGACACTGTTTCAGTTCGGACCCTTTTCAATGTGGCACTTCTAAACACGCATGGTGCAACTGCGAGGCGTGGTGAGGGTAAACAGCAGTGCTCAGGGGCCGGTTGCACCAGCTGTATATATATAGGTCCTAACTGTACATCCGAACTAAAATGCCCTTTACGTCGGACTTGATATATATATACCTGTTGCACCAGCCGGGCGTAAGCTCTCAATGAGCTACGCATAGTAGCTAGCAGGCACAGCCAGGGCGCAATACAAATGTATTGTTTTTCTGACTCTCTGATTACATTAGGATTTAGCTTTAATTTCTTTGGAGAAAGACCGTTTTGTTCAATCGAAGATACAGGGCACATTATTTAAAACTTTCTTCGTCCATTTGATCTATTTGGATTAAGGAAAGAACACTGTCTAGCAACTATCACTAGTAATATTCTGATCTCATGGACGCGCATTGCTTACGGTGGACTTAGCTACGACTAGTCTTATTTTTTATTTTACAGCTGTAAATTCTTCTCACAACATCGGATACGAGCAATTTGTACCACCACCTTAGCCACAAGCACGTCTTGGAATATCAAAAAATTTATGAATCTACTGCAATAATTTCTCTGTCAACCAGTAGAAAGTGCTGGGAACACCTGATTATGCATGAAAAAATAAGAATACCGTCATATACCGTGAAACCGGTAGAATTTAGAAAAATACAGTGATATACATTTTTGGTCATACTGCCCAGGTGACAAAAAACAACAAAGTTGTAGCCACATGACTAAACAAACACACGTGACTAGATTTCATATATTATTACAAATATTCCCATTGGTGTTCACCTGCACATCGGATCGATGCTAACGTTACATTTTTAGACAGTCTGTGCTGATACGGTCTCCGATGTGTTGGCCCTCTCTAGTTGTGTTTCACTGCCCTCCATTTATTTGTAAACATGTTAATTCAATGCAGAGATACCAAACAGGTAATGGAACACAAATCTTTTTTTTTCTTTCCACAAACCCAAACAGAAATAGGAAACATCCTTCTTTTTTTATCATCAAACCACAGCTGGAGACTGAGATACAAGTCTAAAGTCTTGATTTTTGTGGCTAATTAATCATTTTGTAGTGTATTTTGACGTTTACTTCATATGGGCCCTAGAATACCAAAGACCCACTACCATATTGTACATTAAATGAATATAGGGGTTATTTTAGGCAAATGCATCGTGATTTCAATGTCAAACCCGAACATCCCTACCAAGATCTGTAAACATTTGAAAAAATTGATTTTCTCACAGTTATTGAAAAATGTACGTCCAACCTTTTTGAAAGCAATATAACTTTTTAAACGTTCTGTAAATGTATTCGTATGAAATAATATTATTTTTACCGCAAATGTTATTATTTTTATTTTCCATTCGTTTGTGTGCATCTTTATCAACTGGATTTATGATTCATCAGTAGAGATGATTAGAGGAGAGTTTTTGCTGAAAGAGTGTTGGGCCCAGACTGGTCGACCCAGACCACACACATATCTCTCACCCTGCTGTATATCAACATGTTTAGTGATTATTTATTTATAGGCTCCAATAGCTCATAAAGTCCTAATGACCTCATTCCACTGAGCGTATGGTAATTGCACGCTTTGCCAAGTGTTTGATTCATCTTCGTCCTTAATGAGACCCGCCCTCATTAGGCGATACTTAGGATGTTTTACAGCCAGGGTTGGATGCTGGATGTGGAGGTGGATGTGGAGCTAACCCTCATCTCAACTTCAGTTGGAAGGGTCAGCAGTTGGACTGATCGTCCAACATGACTCTGCGTTAAATGTGCTAATTGCTACGCTAGCAGAATCAGAATAATTATTTGATTGTCCTTTTGCGAGTTACGTCCTTCTATTACAGCAAAATGCTTGGTTACAATTTCCATCTCTAGCAATGCCACCGTTCTAGAATAATAATATTATAAAAATAATAATAGTACAACAAGTTACACTGAAACATACTGGATGAGCGACAGCAAAAAATAAATAGTAGCTACACAGTAATGTTAGTTAGCTGCATAGCAGTAGGATTGTAGCAAATGTGTGGTAGCAATTTGTTCTGCCAGTCTCAGTGGTTAGGGAGTCAGACTTGTATTCATAAGGTTCTTTAACCTAAGTTTCTCCAGGGGTAAGTTGCTTCAGATAGGAGCATCTGTTAAATAACTAAAATGTTAAGTATGCTGTCATCATAGACTTAGTGTGGAAATGACATACAGGGGTAGTTTCTTAATTGACTTTAATACAGCAGCAGTTTATTTGTAATTAGCTGGAAGCAAGAAAAGTTCACAATACTTTGATGATGGTGTATCATCTGCAATTGTGTGTTTTTAATGACAGGGGTCAATATAGCCACCAGCTGCATGTTCTGTATTAATGGACAGACCTAGACTATTCACAGTGCCTAATGTGCAAATTAGATGTTGTAAACAGAACCTACATTCAACCTTAATTGTGTGGATTGGAGATTGGATACAGCGGGTGATTCTTTAATTGTTGTGCTTTTGTTGCCTAATTGTTTTTCACCATTTAAGAACATGTAACAGTTCCAATGTTTTTATTTATATAGCTGCAGTGAATATGTGTCAGCCATGGATAAAATATGATTACGTAAATGTTTTATGACTTGTTACTTTTGACCAAAAGTCAATGTTCTGTGTGAACGACATGGCTGTCAATGTATTGAAATGTTTTCCTTAACGAAGGCCGTGCTGCAATAGAAACGTAGCCTTTTGCACACGTTCACATCCACACTACCAACACTGCCACTGAAAATGCACTTGCCTTGGAAGGCCCATGTTGTTTGATACCTCTTAGGTTTTCAAGAAGTTTAGCTTCAGATATTCCTCTTGTGCTAGAGCCTCTGTTTAGTTTACTGGATGCAGGCATACATGTTGTACACAGATGCTCAGACAACCTTTTTTGTGGTCTCACTGTTCTTAGAGAACAACTAAGTTATACCCACTTTTAGAAGATATTGTTTCTCGGCTGAATTTCCCTGTTTTATCCAAATGTGCTGGTTGTTTCCTTTTGAAAACAGTGACTGGTGGTAAGATGTGACCGGGCGGTGGGGGGGGGGGGGTCTGTAAGTGGAGTGAAGCCAGACTTCTCCATACGCCGAGCTCAACCAGATCAGTGACATGGATTTTCTTCACCCCGCTGAGAGGAAAGATGTTGTGGCAAAGCGGCCTGAGACCTGGCTGGGCGCAACTGTCTCCGCCATTCACGGCCAGTGAGGAGCCAACAGCTAGCATTTAGCTCCCGTCTCTCCAAAGTCTCGGGCTGCCTAACAAAGTCCTTTTCAAAGTGCCAACGGTTTAGTTTCTGACACTAACTGTAGCCTTCATTACTCAAGTGTGTAATTGCAAAGTAGGAATATTTCTGTTTTGCTACTGTAGCTAAAGGTCCCAGAGAGTATTTTAGTACTTATACTGTGTTGTTTATATTACTTTGTGTGGGGTTTGACTGCAGTCTGGCTTAAAGGTATCTCAGCCCACATTCCCTGGAGAGCAGGGTCAGTATTCCTGTACCTGGAATGCTACAGGTACCACTAAAATACGTCACTGCAGGTACCAAGCTGAAGTTGCTAAATACAACACAGCTGCTAATCCACCAGGTTGGTTAATTGAACCAATTGAAAATGTTGCAAGCTAGTAGTAGGATGCTAGCTGCTTTGCTGCTCACATTCTCTCCATTGTTTCTTAAACAATTATTTTTTCTTTTTTCTTTTGGTTATGGCCAACAAATCGGGAGGACACTAAAACGCTAATCACTTATGGTCAGTGCTAAGTCTCCAGGGAAATGATTGGCATAGCAAGCATTAGCCTTGTAGCATATGCGCTGGTGTTGGGTAATTTAGGCGTTATGTAAGGCTTCAGCCAGAGTGAAGGAGGCTTTCTTCAGTACAGTGTCCTATTATTCATTGTATATTAAGGCTCAAGGTGAGTTGGGCATCCTTGTTCCCCATTTAGGAAACGTAGCAGGCTAGGCAATGGCAAAATGACTGTAGGAAACTGCATTTATGAGCTTCAGTGTGAGATGCATGCAGTAGTCAGCGTTAGCGCTGAGTATTCTTTGTCATTCCACGCTCTGCGTTAATGCCAAATCTAATAAGAAATGGGCATTGTGTCCTTTCTGCCAACTCAGCAGGACTGCAAAGACAATTTTCCCAAAATTTTCCCCCAACTTTTGGGTTCTGCCCAAACTCTAGCCGCAGTGTTCCTGGCCAACTGCCGCAGCCGCTGAGGATTACGACACAGGCAAGCTGTGCTAGTCAGCAAGGATCGGCCCAATGAGAAACTAGGCCTTATTTTACAGGTAGCCTAATAACACGCTACTCAATGAGATCAATACATGTGATAGTTTGCTGATTTCCTCTATGCATGCGCTGTAGGAGGCCTGGACATCTGACTGAGATTCAAAGCGTTTCCTCCTCGTTAGAGAATACACTCTGTGGGGAAGTGGTTTGCGTTGTGATTCCAAAACATCCTGCATGCTTTGTTTCTTCTTTTTGCTCCACATACTGTTATCTCAACAAAATGGGGCTCCATTTTAAGAGCTACAGAAGCCGTTCTGTGATGTTATGCTGCATATTAAGATGTTTAAACCATTCTGTGACCCTGGGTATTAAGATATTCAAACCATTCTGTGATGTTACGCTGCGTATTAAGACGTTTAAACCGTTCTGTGATGCTGCGTATTAAGACGTTTAAACCATTCTGTGATGCTGCATATTAAGACGTTTAAACCGTTCTGTGATGCTGCGTATTAAGACGTTTAAACCGTTCTGTGATGCTGCCTATTAAGGCGTTTAAACCGTTCTGTGATGTTATGATGCCTATTAACATGTTTTTCACCAAAAGCAGCCAAAACGGAATTAAAAGTAATGGTTCAATGACAATGAAAAATGTTTATCATCACACTTTAATATCTTTATCTAATATCTTCTTTTTCATTTCAGTCTAATCGATTAAATCTCTGGAGAACTTGTAATACATTTAAGGTTCTAAATCTTTTTCTTTTTTTGGCAGCGAACCCCTTTTTGTAAAATTTTAATTTTCTCCTGGAAACTATGATTAATTACCTTAATTGGATTCCACTATACCTTCTGGATTTTTCCACCCACAGCACACTGACATGTACCCTCCACTGTCTTTTGGATGCCATCCAGGATTTGAAGAATTGGCTTGAATGGAAAATGCCTTGATGCAGGGTTTTAGTGAGTGGTACTGTAAAAGTTGAAAACATGAAACTCAACTAATCAGTAGTAATTAGAAAAATATTTGTAAAAAGAATAGGTATGACCATATTCCAGCTTGGAAACTGTAATTTCAACCTACTTACCCCTGGCCCAGTTTGTCAGAAACTGCTTCTGTGTGCCAACAATACGAGGGCAGTCCTGTGGTGACCTAGTTCGCTGACCAAATTACATCTCATTGTATTTCTCTAAATCCTCCAGCTTGATACACCGTTCATACGTAGTGATTCGCTGGTTCACATTGTGGCCCTCCGGTCCAAACACGATGTGTACACCACCTTCCACGGAGTCAAAGGAGCACTTCATAATCTGAAAGCGGCTGGGCTAGTCAGTTTGTCACAGAGCAAGGATTGTGAGGCCTGATCAAATAAACCGCTTGCCATCATCTGGTGCCTGGCCTGTGGCTTTTGGCAGCTTCAGATTTGAAGAGGTGTGTGTCTGCGTTTTATCAGCAAGATTGAGTTTTAAAAATACATGTTTTGGTCTGTGATCTTCCAGTGAATTTTTTAGACCTTTTCCTTGCATCGTCATAATAAACAGTAGTTATGAATTTGTCTTACTGCTGTTGTTTTGGGATATTCATCCTCTAAGACGGGTGGGTAAACTACGGCCCCCGGGGCAGGTGCGGCCAACCCCAAGCTGCACTAGGGCGATTTTTTTTTTCCTACCAGGTTTAGGTGGACCTTGTATGGTTCATTAACCAAAACAGTTTGGGAACCAGTGGCCCAGGGTGTGTATGGAGGTGTGAGGTAAATATTTTTAACATACCACAAAATTTGGGAATAAATGGAATTTTACAGGGTTCCTACAATCCTGCATCCTGTCAATCACTCCAGTAGTGAATCCGTGTTGATTTGGCATCTTGTCACTGTAACGTTGTTCCTGTTGCACTGTCATGCAGCACACCCTATACTTTCAACACATCTTCTTTACTCTCCAAATGAAAAGGAGAAAAAGGCAAGCTTTAATTGTAAGACTTTAATTACACCGGTCTTTTTAATAGGAGAGGACTTTTTTTTGAGACAAAATTATAGATTTGCTGGCAGTTGCGAATGACAAATGAGAGAGATTGTTAGTAGTGCGGTTTAGGCATGTTGCTTTCAAACTGCTCTTAAAGAGCTTCGAATTCTAAAAGTATGTGTGCCCAAAATATAAGGGCCACAGACATTAAACTTTCCAAACCTCTGTGAAATGCGTAGGTGGATCACACTTGAGTTTAGAAACTCTTGACTCTGTTTGGATACCTCACTTCGCCTACCTGAGTGGATGACACTCCTGGCTCTCATGTCTAAGTAAAGTGTATTTTAAATGGTTAATGGGTTGCTGAGACTTTGGCGTGCTGGATGTGGTGATTACTTTAGAACTTCTATTTATTTACTGTTTTTACTAAGAAATGGTTTGCCTAGCCTTTGTAGTATAATTTAATCTAAACCGCTAGTCATTTTGGCTAAAATGGGTGTTGATTTATTTTTACTTTTGCAAGAAAGCACCATAAATTGCAGTTGACAAGGATCTTGGCAGCATTTTTTTTTTTTACATAGGAATGTATTACAATTAAAAGTCATCTACAAAAGACTGCCACGACACAAACAGTGTTGCATTTGAAGGGGTAGAGTCTAGACATGTACCTTATGTTCAATTTATCATAATCTGTTGAATTGCACATGTTGATTAAGCCATTGAAATGGCAGTCTACTATATGTATTGCAATGGCTCTTGATTTTCTCATTGCTGTAACTACATGACTCATTGGATCAGACGTCCCAAGTCTCCTGGATGTCCCGGGAGTCTATCGTGTTTTAAGATATTCACATATGATGTACAATATCCCGGACATCGATTTTTTGTTTGATGAAGAAAATCAATGTCTTGAGCATATTTTATATAATTTGTATATGTAACCATTGCTTTAGCATATTGTATGAAATTTGCGGGAGTTAGAAAGCCGCGATTACAATGTGGGAGCCTTTCAGGACATCCGGGAGACTTGGGATGTCTGTTGGGTTCATACATTTTCTATGATTTTATCTTTTCCACCCTGAGCTACTTGGAGCAGAGTGAGGTCTTGGTCACCGGTAAACATTCGGAATCATGGAAAATCAAAACATTACGCCTCGTCACGTCTCCCAGAAACCTCCAAGGATTAGTTGGGCTTTTATTTGCTACCATGGTGACACAGCAACTCCCCCTGTTTGTCTGGGGTATATTAACTTGTGTTTTAGTGGCTAAATCTGGACTAAAATGAGTCTTTAGAGAGGGCTGGGCAAGGATAGAGGTTATTTTGTGTCCCTCGGAGGTCCCCTTGGCCAGTGGCACCACCGGCTGTGGTGGCTTTTCACTGTTACTGGAGCTTGTTTCTATTCAACATTGAGCTCGGCTATAACTAACAGGTCAAGAGTGGCGTCAGAAATGGCTAAATGATCCGCGTATTTAATGCACTTCTATGATGTAATGGAATTGTTCTGTTAACTCTTGCCTTGGCCTGAACTCATCAAGAACGGAAAAGATCTGACCTCATTTCACTCGCGTGTAATTATTATTTAGCTTTTTAAGGAAACTCTTCAGACATGCTCTGTTGCACGTTTCGCTGTAATAAAACCACTCATGAGCTCTGGTGTATATAAATGCGTTGATCAGGTTGATGGAACATGACTGAGCTGGGTACCTCAAGCCCTAAGCTCATTGTCATGCATGAAAATACACTGCTTTGGCTGAGGAGCTGGCTCTTTTGTATTACCATAATAGATAATGCTCAGTCTTTAATGGATGAAGGAGACAAGTCTCAACTCATGTGTTTGCAGTGAGAAGTCCCTCTGGGCCAGCAATATTAAGTTAGAGTTTTCAAAGGCATTTTCATTGAGTTTGCTTTGGGGCTCTGTGAAAACACTACAACTCCCAGAAGTCTTTGCACCTAAGTGATGGCAAAGTGAGCCTGCAAGCTGCCTTGACTGTTTGACTGCAAGCCTCTTCTAATTGGCCTGCTGTACAATTTTATTCTTTGAACTTTCACCTAGAAACCTTGAGAACAATGAACTCTTCAGAAGTAATTTCAATGGACAATGTAATGGATTGAACACCATTGCTTTGTTCGATGTGATTACCTGAAGCAGTTAAAGAAAATCTTTCTCTTTTATGTTCTTGTCAAACACTCCCATGGAGAATGGCCTTTTATTTGCTAACTGCATTTACACATACTCAGAATATAGCTGTGTAATGTTTCAGCTTCAATCAGATTTGATGGAACCTTCTAGAACCATCACACGGCATCTGAACAGCAAAAGCGGAATCTAAATACAGACGTCACCTTCTGCCGTTTCTTCAGTCGGGGAACCAGAACGCTTCTGTTTTTCATCCTCTGCCCCTAATCAGGGGCTACTTCAGATCTGTGATACCAGGTGAGTGCATTTAACAAGGAGGTAGAGATAAAAACCAGAAGTGTTATGGGTCTGAAATGCGTGAATGCATACCAGAGAGTTAAAGGAAGGAGGGGCCGGTAGGTAAAGTGGGAGGAACCACTGGCCTGCAGAAGTGAGCCTGTTTCCGGAGCCTGAAGGCTAGGAGCCACGGTGATGAAACCCAGATGCCTACACTCCCTTGGACTCTAAGTCTTAACCCCTGACCTCTGACCCCCCCCCAGTCCCAACCCATGGTCATGACAGGTCATTAAGTGACGGACGACAGCGCATTACTAAATGGAGATCGAGCGCTGCGCGGCAGCACCTGCAGAATGGCAGCCGAATTCCAGCACTCGCTGGCCCTTGAGACGCAGATGTCATATGAGACCACGGGGACCGGAGGAAGGTGGGGGTGGGTGTTTGGAGGGATAGGGATTCAGTTTGTGGTGGACGGTGGGTGGAGCCAGCCAGCTGTTACCCAGCAACTCTAACAAGGCCTCCTATCCTGAAGGAGGGAGAGTGTTTTACACACACACACACACACACACACACACACACACACACACACACACACACACACACACACACACACACACACAGTGGTAATTACCTTGACGAAAGCTGTGTTGTGAGCCTAGGCTGTGGTACTAGGCTGTGGTACTAGGCTGTGCTGCGAGCTTAGGCTGTGGTACTAGGCTGTGCTGCGAGGCTG
>JACXGM010029098.1:0-13797 GCA_016801145.1 Umbra pygmaea
AGCGTGTTATAACAGTGTATATTCCATCTATACAGCGTGCTATAACAGTGTATATTCCATCTATACAGCGTGCTATAACAGTGTATATTCCATCTATACAGCGTGCTATAACAGTGTATATTCCATCTATACAGCATGCTATGACAGTGTATATTCCATCTATACAGCGTGCTATAAGTGTATATTCCATCTAAACAGCGTGCAATAACAGTGTATATTCCATCTATACAGCGTGCTATAAGTGTATATTCCATCTATAGTGTGCTATAACAGTGTATATTCCATCTATACAGCGTGCTATAACAGTGTATATTCCATCTATACAGCGTGCTATAACAGTGTATATTCCATCTATACAGCGTGCTATAACAGTGTATATTCCATCTATACAGCGTGCTATAACAGTGTATATTCCATCTATACAGTAAGCTATAACAGCTTGTCCTCCACATCCTACCTACCAGTACAATACTCCTGAGCTCCAGGTTGGGGGACATCTATCTGTCTGTAAACCACAGGTTTGGCCTCTAGAATGTTCTCATCGTGGCGGTACTGTGACGACATCTGCTCCTGTGGCGTGCCTCGCGACCGGGCCCCGTTACCACGGCGATCCGACCCGTTGATCTGCGAGAACACAGCCGCTTTGTCGAAAAGTGCCAGGTTCCCCTCAAAGTCGAAGTCTGTGTCCAGCCCATCATCCATATTGTCTCCGAAACACTCGTGGTCCCGTTGCTGCCTCTGACCCCCACCATTCTTCTTGGGAGTGACCTGGTTGACCCCCCGACTACTGGACGACCCTGTGACACCAAAAAAATGAGTTTAAAAAAGGAGCTTGCAAACAAGACAACTGGGTGCCCGAATTACTGGGTTCGACTTAACTCAGCATATTCATTAGAAGGTAGACACCAAGCGCTAAGCAGTCACTCAACTAAAAGCACAAACGAACAGTAGGATTATTTTGGGCTCTAGTGCTCTACAGGCTCTACCCTTCACGAAACCTCTCACATTTAACGAGCACTACAATTTGGCCAAAAATGGTAGAGAAAGCAAAACACTTGAGTCATTCATCTTAAATGTCCTCCATCATCTTGGCTTGTACTCACAGGAGTTATGCCGACGCCTGAATGCTCTGGGCTGGCCTGGCACCTCCGAATGTTTGTCTCCAGAGCTCTTAGAGCACTGTTGCTGTGGTGATGCCAACATCTCTGAGGTGTGGCCTCCTGGAGCACTGCTCTTCTGAACCACATCCTCTCTGCTGGTGCCCAGGTCCAGGATTTTGAGCTCTTTGATGTCCATCGCACTTAGGTAGACAATCATAAACAGGAACCTTTGATTTACATTACTGACCTTAAACCTGGTAGACAAACTTAAAAAGTATTCCATACTGCACATATTGAATCTTAAAGATGTATGATTTTACACTTTATTGGAAATAAATACCTTTAGCGTAAAGAGCCATGGGTAGGATTCTTAGTGTAGCCATGTTGCAGCAGTGGGTCGCATCATGGTAATGGCTAAGAAACGTGGTAGAACAATCACTCTCGCTACTTGGATTTTGGAGAATGCCGAATTTGCCTACAGCTAGTCGAACTACCTTTTTAATGCAGTGTTTTCGATAATCATTGTTTTAGGACAATTTGACCTAATCTTTCATATCAGTGACAGTGACAAATAATCTTTCAGCTAAGAACACGTGCCGTTACTGTAGTGGTTTAACAAATATCCCGTTTTATATTTCACCTCTAACCAGATGGTATGATTGATAACTGACCATATTGAAAACTACTCGTTTAAAAAAGATTTCATCTACATATGGGCTAGTAGAATACACATGTGTGCATTACGATCTTGCAGGTACCCGAAAAGCCGAGAAAATAAATTAATAATTGTTCTTATTGTTACAGGAGTTTTAGAAAATTGTCTTTGAAGGTGAACACTACAGTACCTGAAAGTGACCTCTGGAACAGGACATTTGATTCCATTGTGGAAAGGCTGTCTGAGGGAAATGGTCTGGCTAGACTGATCCACCGAAGACACCTCTCCTTGGTAAACCCCCAGGGTTGATCCGCAGTTTATCGATACCTGACTGCCCAGCCAGTCTGCAGCCATTCTGTCATAAGCAATAATGTATATACATGCATTGGTCAATCAAGTGGGAAATGTAGCTAGGAATGTCAACTTTATAACTAGAGTTACATCTAAGGTACAGTAATTATCTACAGAATATAATTGACCACGAAGTAAATGTGACCATTTCACGTATTTTGCCTTTAATGTTACAATGGAACATGCCGTAACCTCCTGTACATTTAGCTAGATAGCTAGCCAGACAACTAGTCTTTTTCACTAATGTAACGAACTACCAGGCCTACTTTATTAAATTATTTAAGTTGCAACCATAGGTGAATGAGCAAAAGTATTAATATTGTTCAACACAAATAAAAGGGTCTGCTTTGCTAGGTCTCTGACTGCGACACTAACGTTTGCATATACATAGCTAGCTAACGTGCTACAGTTAGCCAGCTAACTACATGGCCTTTGACGTTGTGTTCATTTCTTTTTCAGAATGGTAATACATGTATTCTTGTTTCTTGGAGTAAATGTGCATACCTTTTGTGATATTCCGTGTAACGAGTGTTTTAATTGAGACTTTCAAATTGCTATTTCAGCGCAATGTACCAAATCAAGCATTCTTGATTGAATATTTAATTCGTATTTATCTTGCTTGAAACGATAAAAAAGAACTTCCGGGTCATGAAATTTAAAAATAGACGTTTTTCTTCTGTCTGGTTTTACGGCAGTTGGCATCCAGCTCATCGGTGCATTACTGCCACCTTCAGCTCCGGAGTGTGACTCTGAGAAACCACAAACTTTTCTTTACCCTACACTCTTATTCCTATCACCCTGGACCCGTGTTATCAATAATATTCTATTTAAAAATAACGTGTCTCTCAAAAATGCTAACAGCACCCATGCCCAGTAAGCCTGTGAACGATAGAGGTTTTTGATTTATTAAGGGTGTTATCGTTGCTTCCTTCTTTGAATTATGGCAGATCGCAACCGACTGCTATATACTGCTACCTACTGTATTGGAGTGTTAGACCAGTCTTGGCCCACACTCCCCTCCCCACCCCCAACAACCCCTCCATATCCCACTTCCTACAGTCCTCCAAAACCTACACATACAACATTTCACTCTCAACATCAGACTCAAAGTCAAAGTCAAAGTTTATTTGTCATATGCATCGAATGACATCACATCATCCTATGCAGAGAAATTCTTGTGACATGGCTCGACACATCTACACAGTGGGCTTAAAAAGATTATATACAATATGAAGAAATTTTAAAACAATTATAATAATAATAGCAATACACTATGTACTGAAACAGTAATAAGGCAAAACCTGGGTAGATTGAACCGAGCCATAATCCATGCGACCATCCTCTACGGCGCACAGTACCCAGCGGGTACACAATACAACAACACATGTTCAACCGTTTCCTCCACCACACACCCATCACATAGACCTGTTTCATGCCTACCCACCACCTTCAAACCTGCATTCAACCCTGTGTGCCCTAACCTCAACCTACAACACATCACCTCTTCTCTCCTACGGCCCATAGGCTAAGTCCCTCTCTACCCTCACCGTCCGCTGCAACTCAAAATACCCTCTGCCCTTCCTGCTACTATCAATCAATCAATCAAATTTTTTTATAAAGGAGTTGTCACAAAGTGTTTGACAGACCCCTGGCCCAAAAGCCCCAAGAGCAAGCAACATAAGTGATGCACAGTGGTTCGGAAAAACTCCCTAGTAGGTGGGACCTAGGAAGAAACCTAGAGAGGCCAGACTCAAGGGGTTGGCCAGTCCTCTTCTGGCTGTACCATGCGGGCAATCTAAAGGTACACAGTCCATTGTATTAGGAACACATTGTTTATCAGTGTTCAATTATTGTGCAAAAATGAAGATAGGAATGGGTGGACTGTGACCATAGTCTTTGTGTAACATCACAGCACAGTTTGGTGGTCTTGGGCAGGGAGAAAGCAACACTCTTTGGAGATGTACAGCTGGAGGAAACGTGATCACCAACAGCATTGACGTGGGCACAGGACGGAGACAGAAAGGACTCATCAGGCCACATGATCCTGAAGCATGTTCCAAGGGTTTGGGTCCTCCTAGGATCAACATGACATCAGAAACATTAGAGTGGGAATACCTTGGGTCTAGTGCCTCGGTACAACTCTGACCCCAAAATGAATATATATACTGCCTTACGTCCCCCATCACAAATGAATGAGACTTAAGAGGGGACTGAGAAAGGACAGAAAGACCCTAGTCCCCCAGCACATAAACTATTGCAGCATAAGATCTGCGGCTGAGTCGGAGGGGACTGGAGACGTGGTCCTGCACAAAGAAAACCTCAGACAGGAGCAAGCAGGCATGATTCAGCCCCACCCACATTCCCAAGACCACACCTCCAAAGGAACACCAACAGATTGCAAAGTAAAGTCCACACAGTGTACTCCCATCCCACAAGTGTGGGGTATCATGGGGCAACATGAGCAGGCCAGTGACTCTGCCCCTGAGTGGCGATGGAGCGAGGATATCCCAGGGAAGAGAAGGAAGCCAGCATAGGTGGTTCATCAACAGTGCCGCTAATTCTCTTTTAGCCCCCTGGGCCAGACTACTCTATATAATAAATCTTCTCTGAGGCATATCACACTACACTGTGTGCACAATTATTAGGCAAGTCAGTATTTTGACCCTATCATCATTATTATGCATATGTTCCTTAAACTTATATCAGGCTTAAACTTGGATTTAAGCATAGCAGGTAATGTGTATTTGTGTAATGAGGGAGGGGGTGGCCTAAGGAGATCATCACCCTATATCAAGGTGTGCATAATTATTAGGCAGCTTCTGTTCCTCAGGCAAAATGAGCCAAAAAAGAGATTTAACTGACTCAGAAAAGTGAAAAATTGTAAAAACAAACACAAGTATTTCAGAGGCATGCAGCACACTTGAAATTTTTAAGATATCAGGGTGTGATCACAGAAACATCAAACATTTTGTGGACCATCTCTGACCTTTTCTCACAGGAACTTTTAGACTTTGGGTGGGGTTTAGGGAGCTGCTACATGATGCTGTCCTGTGTTGTGTCCAGCAGGAGTTTCCACAATATTAATGACAAATGATACGAGACTACGCACCAAGACTATCCGGAAGGTGTATTTGGTTGATCATTTGTATTTGGCAAGTAAAAGTCTAATTGAAATTATGCCATGTAGGTTTAATTTTAGCTACTGTTCCAGTAACCAAGCTACCTACTGTATTAGCCATTGTTCTGATAGCTGTATATATGTATATAATTTGTATTACAAGGTTTTGTTCCTTTACACTACCATCTAGTGGCAATTGTTGGTATTGTAGCATATTTCTGATTAACGTCTTTTTCACGAGCCATCTATTGTAAATAAGTCTGAGAGTAACGTGAATGACCTCGAACTTTTTCTTACATTCAGGCCTTGGAAAGATAAGTCTGTAAGTAGACAAACATTGTAAAACAATCATTAGTACATATTTTCTCTCTTATTCAACTACATTTTCATGTTAGTTTTACGCCTTAAGATGTTTGTTTGGTTTCTATGGTTACAGTGATGCAAAGTCTATGCTAACTACCGTTATGTGAATTGCGTTCAGTTTAGTCTGATAGACAGTTTGTTGTGCAACTTAGCTGTAGTTGATTTATTACGCATCTATTAATATATAATGGTAAAAATACTGTAATAATAATCTATGTTTGTTATTACATTTTTATATATGCACTGTTGTATATATATTGCTAGATATTTGTTTTACTATTTAACTGTCAGTAAAGTGGTATGTAGGCTATGAGTCAGGCAAGCTTGACACTTTTTTCCTGTTAGCCCATGATTGAATAGTCATGTTGTATGCCTGTCACTATTTTGTATGCATTTGTACTTTTGGAATGTGTTACAAAAGGTTTTCTAATGCTTATATTTATAATTCTGTATTTTTCAGTTTTACAACATAATCTAATCTACAATAAAGATTCCAAACGGTATCCTTAACTCCTGGGTCTTTATTGAGAAGTTGTTCGCTGTCTGCCAAGCCTTGTACCACTAACACATTGTGAGGGCAGAACAGCCATGAATATTTTACTTGAAGCAGAGGCAAATCGAGGATTGGGAACATCTGAAAAGGTTGGGTGTTCCCATACGGTCTATGGGTGTTTCACACTTTCTATAACGTGTCAGACAGGAAAAGGGCTGCAGACACAGATGGCAGAGGAGAAGTTTCAACAGGGGTGTTTCATCAGCTTCCTCAGACAACTGGTGGACAGCCATCCCCTGTCCTCAATTGATTTAGTTCTTCTCACCTGGACATTAATCTAGAAAAGACGGCACACTAGCAAAGGCTTGAAGGCAACCTTCAATGCTTAGAGCGTCCATGTCAAATACAACATTTCTTAGAGTTTTACCAGTTCTTTTTTGTCTTGGACATTGTTTAGGTCTAGACATGGTTTGATTTGCATTAAAGTATACATAATGCATACTTCCACATACATTCTCTAATCTGTAGTGCTTAACTTTTATTTGTATGAAGATGGTAGCCTGGTTAACACCAGACCCTTCTCATTTCTGACTGATAATTATACAATCTATGGTCTGGGCAAGGTTCATTCACAGCCCATTTCCAAAGGGGCGTCACCAACGGACGCCTCTCAAATTGGATATATCAGAGTTTTGTCGAGTTGACAACATCTTTTCTAGATATCAAGTCTTCGAGTAATGTTCTTTGCTCGGTTTTTAACAAAAATTAAATCACTTAAAACAGACGCGATATAACGAGTGATATTATTTGAACGAGTGATATTGCGAATGTTCCATTGCAGCAGTAATTGTTGTAATTGTCTGCTTCAACCAATGACAGTATAAAGCTGCGCTATCGTCATCGTATAAAGCCCGCCTCAACGGTTGTGATTGGTGCCTCGATTTGGAAAAATTGGAAATGGGCTTCAATGGGCTCTTGGCCAGACTGACTTGCAGAGCAAATCGAAATTTGCCGGAAGTCCATCTGGTTTCTCCCAGGCTATGAAGATGGAGTTTTCCTATTAAAATTTAACATGTAATCTGCGTTCAAATAAGTAATAATTTATGTTCTGATGTGCACTCATTTAAATAACTTACACCAATTTATTCTTGAGGGGTAGGCCTATTACTTTGTTACATGTTTGTCTAAAAACACAAGGTTTTAGAAACTGTTTTGTCAATTCTGAGCAAACTTCAATATTATCAGCTGGCCAGGCTTCATGGTCTATTCCTACTCAATAATTTAATGTCTGCTTTCTGGAATAACCCCCGATAACAAAGCTTTCACCCCATGATAATATATCTGTGAACATTTCTAACATACACTCCACAGCAGGACTGGCTTAAATGAGGAGACAGAGGCAGAATGCAATTTTGGGTTTTGCCCTTCAGAGGGTGGTGAAGTCAGCGGAGCGCATCATTGGCTGCTGCCTCCCCTCCGTGCAAGGCATCTACCATAAGCGATGCCTTAGGAAAACAAAGAACATTTTCAAAGACCACAGCCACCCAGGCCGTGAACTTTTCTCACTACTGCCTTCTGGTAGACGTTACCGGAGCATCAAGGCACGGACCACTAGACTTAAAAACAGTTTCTTCCCACAGGCCATTCGGCTGCTCAACATGGAACACAGACACTGATCGCAAATAGTCTGTTGAGCACTAACACTCTCTGGTCACTTTATGCTCTCTACATCTGATGTAGCAGAATTCAAATGCACCTTTAAAAGCAATTTTCCATGCCAAATCTATAATATTTACTACTTCTACTGTTGTACATTTTCCAGATCGCTGCTCAGTACATAGCGTTTTATTATTATTATTACTATTGTCATTATTATTTTAAAATTCTTATATTGTTGTAATTCTTGTTTTTAAGCCCACTGCATAGAATCACCGTGCCATGTCAAAATAATTGCCAACAAAGTGCCAACAAAGCTGAACCCGGGAGACCACCTTCTTCAATCCATGAGTAGTGGATGGGTCCATTGGCATGGGCTCATTCTGGATTGGGCATTGGTTGGAAAAATACAATGAGTCTGTAAAATCACCCTTTGAATTAGAGGATACACATCTTGACACACCAATATTACTTTTCAAAGAATCGTTCTTGTCACTGTAAGAACCCTGCATTAATAAAAACTGATTTCTCCCTGTAACCATCAGAAAGAAATAGCCATATAACAACTTTGGGGGGGATTGAAACTAGGCATAACACTGTAGACAAAAATGTCAGAGGTAACCATTCTTTAATGAAATGCTTTACCCTTTGAGGAACCATTGTTTTCATTCGAGAACGTTCTCTGGACATGAAAGGTTATTTACCTGTTCGTGGTTTCACTTGGAACCCTCAGATCCAATGAATAACCTTAATAGAACTCTTTTTAAAGTGCAGGTTGAGGTTTATTCTGGCTCTGAATAAAAAGGTTTCCAGTTTTATTTCTGATCAGGCCTATTTCGCTTTGGAGATGTGCTTACTAATTCAAAACAACACTGCAGTTGAATTTCTAATTTACAAAACAACTCTTTAACTTAATGTAAATGCATAGGCATTAAGCTATACCATTTTAAGTTGGTTAATATCTAAAGTTGCCTACTCATTCAAAACAAGACTATACTTCTAAATACCTCTGTATAACTCAAGGTGATCTAAATGCTTTTACCCATAAAATGCTAAAGTTGGAGAAAACATGTTGACTGTTTGATTGTTATGTATTTGGTACAAAGATTTCATGATGAGTTAAAGACCATACTGATTTATTGTGTGATCATAACTCTAAACATGTTTTTTGAGTGCAACAACACTACTCTGCTTGGAGACCATTTTTTGTACTGCTACACGTCTTCTGTTCACAGTGTCTTAATCCATTTTTTACTCCGTCACAGTGGCTTGTAGTATTTCCCACTGAGCTGCTGGGACATAGCAAGTAATACTGTGTTATAGTGCAGTTCATGTGCTTAAATATTTTCTTGATTCATATCAATACATATTCTTTTCCATTTACATCTTTTTGGCCATAGATTAAACATGAACATGTATTTTAGAATGGACCACTGCAGTGTATGTGGAAAAGTGAAAATCCATTTGTTCCAATAATTGTTATATGGAATTACTTGAAATCTTTCCATTGCAGCACATCCTTCATAAAAACACGCCCCCCCACTGGTCACTGGCACCACTTCCCTATGTATGCAGGTAACCATGACTACATCTGCCAGGGCGGTACTCTAAACAGATTGTTTGCTCCTACAATCAGGCCAGCTGAAAGAGAGGAGACCTGTTGAAGAGTGCCAAGGGACAAGAGGGGGCTTTACCAGCACGAGACAAGGTAGGAGCCTGATGGTGGATTTGCATGGCACTGACTGTAAAGCTTGACTTTGAAAACTGCACGTTGCTATGGTAAATCACATATTTAAAATGACACACTTCTGTGATGCAAAAGAGAATGTTGGATGTCATTGTGTGATGAATAAATGCTCAGTAATCATAAACCAAATGCATAGCAACCATTTGTGATTTGTCCCAACAGTTTCTCCAGGACTATTCGGACTGACCCTGAGCCTGTCAAATGACATTTAGCATGACATTGTTAAATATTGTGTGTGAATTCAAACTGTGGAAAAGTTCATTGCATGTTTTCCATGAATACTGTGGTAATAATAATTGCTAACTTCTAAGTGCCACTGATGTGAGACAATCCATCTTGGTCTCTCCTTCCACTCACCAATGTTTGTATCCACATGAGTCAGCTATGGGAGGTTAAGAACCTCGTCCTCTCCCCTAGGGAGGGTAGTGACGACTGGGGTGGTGAGTCAAGAGGCCTGGGTGTCACCAAGAAGTTTAGACACCCACTCAGCCTGCTCAGAGACTCTAGTCCACTGTCGCTTGCTGACTTAGACATGTGGGACACCAGGTCGCACTTTAAATCTCAGGTGAGGAAAAACTGGACATTATTTCATTAACCGCCTGAGTTTATCATTTTACAGTTTGTGTTATGGATTTGGGATTAAGGTGAGACTTTTTTTATAATTACTTTTTTCCATCCTCAAGTTTGAAGGATAATCCATAATTCATCCTGGGTAAAATGCTGAATATATTTTTACAGTAAAATATATATGGACAGATTTTGAGTAGTGCTTCTTTCCGTTTGGCTAGTCCACAGCGTGGAGTGTGACAAGTATGACTGGAGGGTTCCGGGCCGAAATGAGCCCCAGGTGAGAACAATGATGTTCAACACTAAATAACTGTTCTCTTTCACAGCTAAAACACACTGCTTTACTTTTTAGGTAATTTTTTCTTATCCCTTGAAACTAACTAGCATCCTTTTTCAAATTAATGTAGACCCAAATCTGCTTTGTATGTCCTGGCAAACTGCCTATTTCACTAAAAAGCAATCTCAATAGCTGTGAATCTGTGAAAAAACAGTAAAAAGTACTGGTAATTTGCTGCCAGTACCTTTTCTATTATTTTATGGACATTTCCTTCAAGTCAATAACAGAATACACTTTGTGAACACAGTAACTGTCCGTTAACACAGATCTGTGTTTATAGATCTACATCTACTGTGTTTATAAAGTATTTTCTGTTATTGTCTTGAAAGAAATGTCCGTAGAATAATAGAAAAAGTACTGGCAGCAAATTACCAGTACTTTTTACAGTTTTTTCACAGATGTTTTTTACAGTGTATCTTTGGAACATGCACTAACCCTAAACCCTAAGCTGTGTTGTTTTTTCCTGTTAGCACCTCTGACATTAGCAGAGATGGTATTTTCAGCAGTGACCGTGGCCTGGATAAAAAAAACTGCCAGTCTGGGTCTCGCTCAGCCCCTGAAGGTGCACCCCGCTCCCTGTCACGTGTCCCCATCGGGGCTGAGCTCCCGGCAGCCCTGGAGGAGAGCAGCTTCAGGTATGAGAACTCATTCAAACCCATTTATTATAGTGTTTCTAAAATGGTGTTTCTCTTTAAGTCTTTAACCTGAGAGCGACATAGTTCCCAGTACAAATGATTGCTGCCAGCACTGCTCCGTATTACATTGACCAAATGGTTTGTAATAGGAACAGGGGTTCAAACGTCTCTAATGTGAAGTCAAGCGCTGTCGTTTACAGTAAAATAATGTAAGGCCTGTCCTGCAGACGGGCAGAGCTGGTGCAGAGGCTGCGTGAGGCCCATGAACGTCTGGACAGCCAGACAGACCTGATGAAGATCAGAGAAACCCAGTTACAGCATGGTGGCAATGTCAGACAACTGCTGGAGCTGAAACACAAGGTTAGTGTGAGTGCATGTGCGTAGTAATGTAAGAAAAGCAAAGATAGGTAGGTAGGTAGGTAGGTAGGTAGGTAGGTAGGTAGGTAGGTAGGTATGTAGGTAGGTAGATAGATAGATAGATAGATAGATAGATAGATAGATAGATAGATAGATAGATAGATATGCAAGCCATCTGTCATTTTTGAAAAATGCCAACTGAACTAATCTACTTGTAGCTTGCTTGTAGTTTTTGTGCAAAGTAATAACTAACTGGCTGATAATTGGGGCCTTGAGTAAAAAAAATTAAAATGAAACAAAAAGTTTAAAAAAGGGATTTTAGTGGTCTAAGCTCCTGTAGTGGTCTAAGCTCCTGACTTTGTTGTAGTGGTCTAAGCTCCTGTAGTGGTCTAAGCTCCTGACTTTGTTGTAGTGGTCTAAGCTCCTGTAGTGGTCTAAGCTCCTGACTTTGTTGTACTGGTCTAAGCTCCTGTAGTGGTCTAAGCTCCTGAATTTGTTGTAGTGGTCTGAGCTCCTGTAGTGGTCTAAGCTCCTGACTTTGTTGTACTGGTCTAAACTCCTGTAGTGGTCTAAGCTCCTGACTTTGTTGTACTGGTCTAAGCTCCTGTAGTGGTCTAAGCTCCTGAATTTGTTGTAGTGGTCTGAGCTCCTGTAGTGGTCTAAGCTCCTGACTTTGTTGTACTGGTCTAAACTCCTGTAGTGGTCTAAGCTCCTGACTTTGTTGTAGTGGTCTAAGCTCCTGACTTTGTTGTAGTGTTCTAAGCTCCTGATTTTGTTGTAGTGGTCTAAGCTCCTGACTTTGTTGTAGTGGTCTAAGCTCCTGACTTTGTTGTAGTGGTCTAAGCACCTGACTTTGGAACACACATGCTCCCTGGTGGCCGGGGTTTGAGTCTGTCCATTTCCTCTCTTTTCCCCCTACTTTCTCCATGCCTGGCTCTCATTATCTGGTCTTTTTTGTGTCCCAGTCTTAGCCTCACTCTGTTGTCGCCCGCAGCAGCTGGCTGACGCTGTGAGTGGTCTTGAGCAAGAGAAGGAGGAGGCTGAGCTTAGTCGATTTGAGGAGACGCGGCGAAGCGGTGAACTGCAAGACAAGTAAGCACGATGACTAAAGATCTACAGTATTTAAAATGGCATTTGTGTCATTGATTTCCATTCGTCATAAGTGGCCCTGAGGTGAATTGGTTACATAGGAAAGTGTTGATGTTCAAACTTCTAATTTTCATTGACATGCATATATATGCGCCAATCCCCTCATTTGTACAAGTATAATTTTGGTAGCTATAATTATGGTACTTAAGGTTTGCAAGCAGATAGTAAGCTCAGGAATGACTGCAATATTAATCCTATTATTACAACTGTGCCATGAGGCTTAAAAAAATTTGAGTTTTAATGTAAATATTAAGTGCACGGACTGGGGCAGGGACTGCTGTAGTTTTCTTCAGGAAATGCTCCCTGAATGTCTGTCAGTAAACATCTCTAACTGACACTGATAAACAGTGCATGCCCATCAGAATGGAACGATAGGAAAATTGTAAAATATTTTACAGATAAATATAATAAATAAATGGGTTTACTATACAGTAATAACACAGATGCCACATTTAATACCTCTATCTTAGAAAAGGGGCATTTTATCCCCAATTGTTACAGGACACTTTTTGAAAAGACAACAAATATGCTCCAAATATAACAAGTATAATGTTTAAAGGTAAAATATTAGTATCATTGAATCTATACATGTAATTGTAAAGGGTCCTACAACTGGAGATGGATATGTTGAAGATGAGGTCATCTCTGGACAGAGGGAACATTTTCAAAGATGTCACCTCAAGGACTAACACCAACCCACTTAGCAGGACGTTGCCTGTTACACAAAAAGACTTCCACAGAGAGGTAATTTTCTGATACATAATACTTTTCTGTTACAGTCCATGTTGGTCTGTTGGTGCAAATTTTGGTTGTTTTTTCAGGGTACCAGTCGCCTGTAGTAGAGTATAGTTTCTAATCAGGGTACCAGTCTACTGTACTAGAGTATATGTGTATGTTTCTATTCAGGGTAACAGTCTCCTGTAGTAGAGTAAATGTGTATGTTTCTATTCAGGGTAACAGTCTCCTGTAGTAGAGTAAATGTGTATGTTTCTATTCAGGGTAACAGTCTCCTGTAGTAGAGTAAATGTGTATGTTTCTATTCAGGGTAACAGTCTCCTGTAGTAGAGTATATGTGTATGTTTCTATTCAGGGTAACAGTCTCCTGTAGTAGAGTAAATGTGTATGTTTCTATTCAGGGTAACAGTCTCCTGTAGTAGAGTAAATGTGTATGTTTCTATTCAGGGTAACAGTCTCCTGTAGTAGAGTAAATGTGTATGTTTCTATTCAGGGTAACAGTCTCCTGTAGTAGAGTAAATGTGTATGTTTCTA
>JACXGM010029099.1:0-13794 GCA_016801145.1 Umbra pygmaea
TAACTACTCTCCCCCAAAACCGGTTTTGCTCTTTGCATTCGCACTGGTCAAGTGGCCATAGGAACTGGTAGGAGGGATAAAGGAGTGACGCAAGCACCGCAACAGGCTTTTATAGCGTCGTCACTAGACTTTAGTGTAGCGCTACATACAACATTTCACAGTTTAATGTTTGTAACACTGGGTGTATGATTGGAGATAATTGTGTAAATCATCTTATGTATGCGGATGATCTGGTTGTTTTCAGCCCAAGTAGTGCTGGGTTCCTACCGCGGCTTGCTGTTCTTTCAGATTACCAGGCTGAAAACGACATCCAATACAATTGTATAAAATAATGTTGTGATGATAAAGTCCTAATAACGGAGTTCGAACCGCAGTGTTTAAAAACTAGACTGGAGTCATAGAAATTGAGTAGCTACTTAACACAGAAACACAGAAGACGAAGGCTCCAGCATAATATGCAGCATTATACGCAACAGACAAACGAAGTGACCGGTGTAATTTATAAGTTGGACCAATCAACGTGGACCTAGGAAAAGGGAAAATGGAAAGACCCTGCTCTGGAATAGGAGCTAAAAAGTTTATAGGAACGGCGTTGCGAGGAACTAAATAATCCCGCAATTTCTTCTATCGGAAAACACAAGAAAAAAAGGGTTATACAACCGTTATGTTCTAGGAACTGCAAAAATCCCTGCGGTCGGAAAGCGGCTTTTGGTTTTGTTCTTTACACCACAACTGTTGTGTTGCCAATGTTAAGGAATAGCTCTTTGTAGGTCTAAATGATATGAACATAGCCTATAACCAATGGTACAGTAGGTAGAGATGCTTTAGTTCATTTCGCCTGTATTTTGTATAACTGTTAGCTGTTAGTAGGTGTTGCTTGTTCTATTTATTGTTTTAAACATATGCTATCACCAGTGCACATCCATGGATGAACCAAGCAAAATACAACTGGTACGTTACACAAACATAGCCACATAAGTTGTGTTAACTCACCTTTGACGAAGTGATCACTGCACACACAGGCATTTTCCGATGCTGTTACTCCCGAACGTAGACGTAGGTTTGCAAGCCATTTTTTCCGGCGTTTTTTTGGCATTTTTCCCCCTTATGAACAATAACCTTTGGTACCCGATAAAAACTCCTTGTGGTTTCTCGGTTTGATAGATTTGGGCAACCATAAACGACGCCAAACATAACCATTTTCAATTTGTTATAGTGCTTCCTAAATGTAGCAAATCACTTCATGCCCTCCATCTGTATTTCGCGCCATGGCAACGCATTGACGTGACGTCATATGCAAACAAGCTATTAGGCTCTTTTTTGTTCGCGCTGAAGTAAATTAAAAAAAATAAAAAATTGGTTGGCCAATCCGGGGCCCCTGCACACGTGGGGCCCCTAGGCTGCAGCCTACGCAAGCCTGTGCATTAATCCGCGCCTGGCCAGACGGCATACATACCAATCAGGGAGCGTCGCACCAATACACCAACCTCGCCGAAATGCCGATAGTACAGCTACACAGGGTCTACAATAGAACGGCCAGCTACTTAAACACTCCGGTCAAGAGAATATCTAAAGGAAATAGAGTTGCCCAACCTACCAGCAGCAAGACTCAACACGGTCCCGTTACAGGAGTCGGGTTTGTGACAGGGAGACACTGCAAGAGACAATGCATGCTATAATGCCCATCCTAACACAGAAGAGTCTTAAGTAAAACGCATTACCAATACTGCATTACCTGTCGAAGTCCCCTAACCATCCTAACACAGAAGAGTCTTAAGTAAAACGCATTAACAATAATGCATTACCTGTCGAAGGCCCCTAAACATCCTAACACAGAAGAGTCTTATAAGTAAAACGCATTAACAATAATGCATTACCTGTCGCAGTCCCCTAACCACGCAGCGCAAGCGAACCTCAAAGCGGAAATGTGGCATTGGTGACGAACCCCCTGCCTATATAACATACAATTACTTTTGGATTGATCAGTGTGAGTGCAATTAAAAGGATAACAACCAATCAACCTGCTACACATGCATACAACTTGAACAATACTGCTCTGATTGGATTTGCACCACCTAAACCTAGAAGATGTTGATGCTGCACTTTGGTTTTACCATAGAAATAGAATGGATAGAAAGGCCATTGAAATGCTTGGCGTGGTAATTTGATTAGTACACAACAAAATTGAGATTGTTATTAGTTGTCACAGTGACAACACGCAAATCAGTTTAATGTGGAAGTAAGCTGCTAAATCTTTGTAATGGAATGGTACATATAAAAATGGTTGCCGCTCTGCCCATTCTGCTACATTGATTTGAATTGGAATGGTCTTTCTATCCATTCTTTATCAATGATTTTACTTTGATTTGGGCTGCTCTTTGTCAGTGCAGATGCATGTGTAATTGACAAGCAATATGAAATAACTTTTATTGAAAAAGATCAACCGGGGCAATATAATATTAAAACCCAAACATCAACAGTCAGACCACATATCAGGCCTTATTTCCTCAGTCTCTTCTAGAAGTAGAATTCAGCTGCTATACATGTAGGTCTTTTGTAGTGTTCTTGTATCTGCATTTTGTTTGTTTTTTAATGAATTGTCCAGTGTCTTATTGCACTGCTTACACTGTTTTTCTGTGTATGTATCAATTGAGACCATATACACTTTAAGAAAATGTTTACTGAGGTAATCAAGTGAGACGTGTCTCTCATTCTCATAGACTATTACAGAAACCGAGCTCTTTGCAACCAGACGTATCGCCCCCAGCTGGAATTCAGATAGAATGCAGGTTTAAGGCACTTCCTCATTTTGCGTCACTTTGCCAAACCGGATGCTCACCCTGTGGTTGGAATCCTGATTGAGACATTATGCAACTTCCTGTAATGATGTCACTGGAATGTACCATTATTTTACAGGTTTTTTTGGTGTGGATAACAGGCCTGACATGAATCCAGGGGACATTGATAAAATTATTACTATTTTAACAAAATAATCTATATGTATGCCAAGAATATTACTTAACAATGAGATTAAACCTGCCACAATATGGAAATGTTTGCCAAAAATTTACAAATGAAAAGTCCTGGTGAAAAGGAACCATCATAGGGAGGGACATGCCAAAAACCTCACCCATATCAGAATAAAGGCAATTTTAACTATTTTATCTAATATTAAATTGACTTTATTTTGATATAATATTGATGAAGAATACATAGTAATGTTATGTTTTTAAATTGAAATATCGATATTATACCAATTTTATGACTGAACGTTTTTTAGGGACACATGAAGCACCGATTTCGTGGAATCTCCCATAAACCTTGCCTTTGTTTAGAGTTCACTATCCTAATTAAGGAATTATACACGTTGAGATGCATTGACCTTCTGCCAGAAGCCTTCTGGCTTTTATTTTGAAGGTTTCTCATTGTACGGTAACGGAACATAGGATGTCATCTTTAGTGTTGCTAGCAGAATCAGTGGTTGAATCCCAATATGCATACTACATACTACATACTAAAAGTACGTACTTTGCAGGTGGTGGTAAAGTACGTTCTATTAGGTATATAGCAAGCGAGTATGCTAGCATGGGGGATATACTAACGCGTCATAACGTTGCATCTAAAATTACCCTACAGTCACACGAGTGACAAAAGACAAGCGACACCACTCACTTGGTGGGCGTTTCTGTATTGATACTAGCATGACGTTGCCTAGTATCTGCGAGAGGTCTTAAAAGTTACTTCAGAGATATTGTCAAGTCACAAAAACGATGTATTTTTACTTAAAAGTATGTATTTCTCGATAGAAGTAACAAAATATATTAGATAAAATGCCAAATATATCAGATATATACAGAAATACGACGTTTCCGCCAAGTACAGCGTTTCCGCCATCTTGAGTTGTTTTCTACGACTCGAGCAACCAACGTATACGTCACGCTGCCTTCACTCCAATTGGCAGTCGCTTTGTCACTTCGCTCAGCATTTGCATAAAATAGACTTCTTGTCCATTTTTGCCCCGCCTTGCTCGCGACAGCGCTCGCGAGCTGGGAAACGGCCACTTGCGTTGAAAATGAATGGTAGCTTGTCGCTTTGTCGCTGACTTTTGTCGCTTGTGTGACTGTAGGGTTGCGGTACAGATCCACTTGTCCGACATGGCAGTCGGCTGTTGTAGCAAGGCTACCCTCCATTCGTACGTTGATAGGTGTTCCTCAAATACAGCTGCGGGCTACAGCCACCATCCGTTTCTCCATTGATTCACCGCGAGCCTTCCCCCCGTGTGCTCTGTGCTCTACTTCTATTGGATTGTCGCTTCGCGTTCAACGGATTAATTTGCATAAAGCTGAGAATTTTCATATTTTCTGTCGCGCAACATTTTCTCAAATGCAGTGCTGCCTTCCCGGGATGCTATGCGGGCACGTCGATGTCGCGTGACGTCACCCATAGGAATAGAGCGAGATGCGACATGACAGAAGTGTAGCACGGACAAGTGGATCCGTACCGTTACGGTACAGATCCACTTGTCCGACACGGCAGTCGGCTGTTGTAGCAAGGCTACCCTCCATTCGTACGTTAATGGGTGTTCCTCAAATACAGCTGCGGGCTACAGCCACCATCAGTTTCTCCATTGATTCACCACAAGCCTTCCCCCCGTCTCCTCTGTGCTCTACTTCTATTGGATAGTCGCTTCGCGTTCAATGGATTCATTTGCATAAAGTTGGAAATTTTCATTTTTTCTGTCGCGCAACATTTTCTCAAATGCAGTGCTGCCTTCCCGGGATGCTATGCAGGCACGTTGAAGTTGCGTGACATCACCCATAGGAATAGAGCGAGATGCGACGCGACAGACAGTCATGTCGGACAAGTGGATCCATACCGTTAGACCACTTCCACAAGCGACGAAGCCTGCGAAGTTTGAACATTAAACATTTGGCACAACCTGTTCGCATTTCATTTAAAATGTATTTAATATTGGTACAATAACCAAAAACTCATGTAATGACACGTTTTTTATCACCTAACTTTTGGATACTTACATTTAAACGCTGCCAAAGAAGGACTGGCTTCGGGAAAGGATTGTGGGCTATATCAGGCCAAAAAGCATGCAGGGTTGCATACTTCGAAAATCCCCCGGAAATAGTAGACTACTGACATACTACATTTGCATACTATGGTTTGGGACATACTAATCGTAGTCTGGCATACTATTTAGTATGCATACTATGCGTATTGAGACGCAACCAGAGTTGCCAACTTAGGGACTTCGTCGCTAGATTTAGCAACTTTTCAGAGTCAGACCTCTTTAGCGACTTTTATTTTAAAAAGCGACTAACGACAAACTTGGCGACTTTTTGTGGTGTTATTGGCGACATTTGGAGACTTGTTCTCACTCTTCTCAACAAGCAGCGGGTGCTGCGGCGAGTTGCAAGAGCAGAACTGTAGTTGCGAGGAGAATCCATGTGTCTCGCGAGAAGAAACCTTGTGTCACTCGTGCATCCGCTACATTGCGCATGCACAGCAAGAGTGTTGTGTGGAACTTGCAATTAAGACGTTGCATGTATAACTTTGAGCAAGCCAAAATAATGTTGCAAGCAGTAAATTACTGCTAAAGGATACGTTTTTCACACACTATAAGTATTCATCAAATCAAGACTCTGACCATTGCCCACACGTGAATGCCTACTCTCATGCAACTTTCCAATCCACTCGCAAGGTCAGCTTTGGTCTCAGAATTGTATATATTTTTGATACAGGTAAACATCAGTTCAAACATTTATCCAATGAAATAGACTGGATTATTCCACTGAATGCAATTGGTCGGCTTTATTTGTTCAAAATCCACTGATTGGATCTGGCCAAGGCGGTAGCTTTTCATCCGGAAGTCGAGGCTTGAATGTAGCGATTCAGATGCTACCAGGCTATCAGCTCACGTTAGCATTCCATTCATTCCAATGAGTTTAGGGGTCACTTTGACAGCGAATAAATTGAAATCGGAAGCGTTTAAAGACTCTATTTCTCCATTGTTTTTTTCTAAAGAAACAGGACTATGGATAAAAAGCTCCAATACCTTGTACCTCACGTTATGGCCCCGTATCAGCAATTTTTGTAAACGTATGCTAGTTCCTGTCTCATAACCACGTGACTTCCTGTCGCACAGTAGAGAAATTATCATATATTCCAGTAGATGCTCGCAGACAATCGGTGGGACATGGAGGCATACAGTCAAGGGAGAAGCCCATCGCAACAAAATATTTCTTTCTCTATTTCTACTATGGTCTCAAGTCTCTACATGAGCAAGATTCGGGAATGCTGTTTATGCAAATGGGAGAAGATTCTTCAGGCGCGTCTAACATAAAAATTACAGCTTTCAGAGACGTTGCTCACATCACATCTACGTCATCACGCTCAGCTGAGGCTGCGCAGTATGCTCGGCTATCATTTTAAAAAGTTGTTCAATTGGGCTTCAAGCTCTCTCCGTTGAAATTAATGAGATCATTCCATCCTGTTATTAATACATCCATGGATCTGGCACATTTCGACCAGCACAAAAACCTCCATCATGACGGATGTTAATCCAAATTTCCAGTTTTTTTTTATTAAATCCTATTAATTTTATTACATCCTAAAAACTATTAATTTTGTTATATTTTTATTGACCATTGTGTAATTGCAAGCAGTATACTTTCACTTCTTAATCATGAAATAACAAAAGTTAGCTAATGATTTGATTTTACTTGTTTATGAAATTTACAGTAAACCATCATCTGACTGTATACCTCGTTTACACTTGGACCTGCCATCGCTTTTTCAATCGACGCCATCCCGCAGTTTATATATTGCAAAAACATATATTTTACATACAAATATATGTATTATATGGCCATATGTTTCATACATATCGTTACATATTCGATATTGGCCGTTTCACATGTGTTTTAATATATCTAAAATATATGTAAATATAATTATAGGTGTTAAGTTTATCCTTTATTTGCCAGGCAACTTGATTGAGAACACTTTCTCATTTGCAGCAACCGCCTGGGGAGAAGGGGGGAGAGGAGAATGAATGAGCCAATTGAGAGATAGGGATGATTAGGTTGTCATGATGGTATGAGGGCCAGATTGGAAATTTGTCCAGGACACTGGGGTTAACACCCCTACTCTTATGAATAGTGCCATGGGACTTTTAGTGACCAAAGAGTCAGGACACCCATTTAAAGTCCCATCCAAAAGATGTCACCCTACGCAGGGCAGATGTCCCCATCACTACCCTGGGGAATTGGGAATTATCTTTCGACCAGAGTGAAGAGTGCTTCCTACTGGCCCTCCAACACCAGTGGTCTCCTATCCAGGAACTAACCAGGCCCAACCCTGATTAGCTAACCAGCAGTGCAATTTGTATTCTTACTTGTCATGTGTTTATTCTATTGTCTAGTTGTTTCTTTGAAGTACTTTGCAGAGGAATAGTGTTAATGTTCTTTTCAAACTATGTCTCTTTTGAAATGTAAAACTAAAGTACAAAGTGGATCATTATACTGAAACTGAAAAGGTGCTATATGCTGCTTGACAATGACTAAAGTCAAATCCTTGGTTTAAACTTTCAGTAGATTGTGACATAATGGCAGTTGTATGATACTACGAATACTGGTCCTTATTAAATGAAGATTACTGACCATACCCAGTTGTTTCTTTGCATACAATGCATTTTATTTAAATTATGCTAATATATGTTGTACAATTTATAAATTGTGACTCTTGTTTGTATAAGATAATAATTGTCTTTTTTACAGTAGTTAATGTGGGGTGAAGTCAGCTAAAATGGGCCACTTTTTGGTAAAGGGCTTTTAATTCCATCAAATAAGCTATGCATTAGATAAAATGTAATTTTTCTGCCCTGCCTGCCTAGAAAACTCAGAGCAATCAAAACTCTTGTTACAAGTCAACAAGTGTTGAAGAAACAATGCAAGATCAGTTATTGTGATTTGCTGTAAAGATATTAAGAGATATGACGCTACAACATTATTTTGCCCATTTTACCTTATGGCCCAATATAGCTGACTTCACCCTAATGCAATATGGCCTAAACTAGTGGTTATTTTTGGCTTGTTCCCTTACCAACAATAGTTATAAACTCACAATAACAAAGAGATTCTCATGAGAATAATGTCTTGAATGTTTTTTCCATGATGTGTTTATGAGAAATGTTTAAAATACTACATAATCGTATATTTCATACATCTTAACATTTAATATTACATGTTTAAATATACAATATGCAATGTATTACATATTCTGAGAAGCGCAAGTTATATATTTCATGAAGATCAGGACACATACGTATATGTTGAGGAATCCTATACAAATGTACAATATTTCAGGAGTTTTCCGCGTGGAAGTGGGATAAACTATTCAAGACGAGAATTGGGTAGCTGTATAATAAAACGTATTTCATGCCATATTTTTGTCCAATCAATGGCCTTTTAACAAATGAGGAAAACCAAGACTACTCAAAAACCGCGACCAACTGCATTCAAATGGGATGAATGTTTGAACAGATGTTTTCCTGTATCAAGAATATATAAAAATTCTGAGACCGAAGCTGACATTGCGAGTGAAATGGAAACTTGCATGAGAGTAGACTTTCACGTGTGGGCAATGGTCAGTTTTGTAGATCACAGAAAGGTACAGTACAGAGTCTTGCTTTTGATGTATACTTCATCACAAGAGATTTTTAAACAGATGTTTATTCCTGTTTCTGTAGTGTGCAGAATCTTATTTCAGTGGACGTGATGACGTCACAAATGTTAATTAGCGTATGACGTCATCTAGCGCCATTTGGAGACTTTTTGAGCAGGCTTTAGCTACGTTCCATTGAAAATAGTTGGCAACACTGAGCAGAATACAGTTTGGAATTGAAATACACATTGGAATTAGTTAACGTGTCCACCGCATCATTATATAAGGAAGTCTGCAACATTATACAGAAGTGCAAACTGCTTTGCAACAGTACACCAAGGTAGGAGTGAGATATGTTTACTTAGCTACGCATTCCTAAACTAGGAATTCTAGCTAGCTACGCAATAGTTACCACCAACTCGTTTGCTAGTTATATTACTGTAGCTAGCAATGTTGAAAAACGACAAATAGCTACTTTAAACTAGATTAATACCAAAGTCTACTGTCGATTAGAAGTATTCTTTACTCGTATTGTTTGACATTATTGAGTTTACTTGAAGATTTGTAGCTGTATGTATGCAAGTTACGACTAGATGGATTGTACTATCTACAAGGCATGGTCAGAATAATCCGAACAACGCTTTTTCCTGATGAAATTTAGTTTATTGCATCCTTCATGGACTGCAGTTTCATAATTTGACTTGTATAACCTTTATTCTTTCAGGGAAGAAAAACAGACCAAATAAAATGTTATAGTAAAACAGACAAATAAAATCGATATCATTTACATTAAAAACACAAAAACAAAAGAATCAATCACAGTTAACAAAAAAAAGGTATCGTATCAAACATTTTAAATGTGCTTACAAGAACTATAACCTCTAGCTTAAGTTTGCTCTGAATATCATTCAACACGTGGGCTGCGTCTCAATACACATAGTATGCATACTAAATAGTCTACTATTTCCGGGGGATTTTCGAAGTATGCAACCCTGCACACTGTTGACAACTCGAAAAGTAGCTAAATGTCGCTATATGATGTCATACGCTAATTAACATATTTGTGACGTCATCACGTCCACTAAAATAGATTCTGCACACAACAGAAACAGGAATGAACAGCTGTTTAAAAATCTCTTGTGATTAAGTGCATGAAAATAATAAAATAAACGGTAAAATTAAACCCATTAAATTTAAAAGAAAAGGGGGCAAGCAATACTGATAGGTCACTGAAAATGCTGTTTCTCGTGCTCACCTCTCTTCCTCTCTCTTCCTCTTTCTCTCGTTGCACTGAATGGACTAAATGGAGAGAGGGATGTGCCTCCGAGTCCGGGCAGGAAAGCAAATGCAGACCGTGAATTAATTTTGTGCAGTGATTTATTTTAGACAAAGAACAGGTTACATTTTGAGCGGGATCAGCCAGCCGGGGTTCCCGCATGCGTGATACATTTTCAGTCTGGTCGGGGAGGGGTTAACATCTCCTGCTCTGACTGGCTGCAGCTGGGTGGAACTGCTGCACCTGCGCGGACTGGGCTGCCTGTGAGTGCTTTCAGATGGGGTAGAAGGGGCTTACCACAGCACCGGCTGCTCGTTAAGAAGAGTGAGAACAAGTCTCAAAGTTGCCAATAACACCACAAAAAGTCGCTAAATTTGTCGCTAGTCGCTTTTTAAAATAAAAATCGCTAAAGAGGTCTGAAAAGTCGCTAAATATAGCGACAAAGTCGCTAAGTTGGCAACACTGACCCTGTATGCTTTTTGGGCTGATATAGCCCACAATCCTTTGCGACACAGAATAGGAGGGGTTTCCCGAAGCCGAAGTTCTTAATACATCCATGGGTTTCCCAAAGCCGAAATTCTTCTTTGGCTGTGTTTAAATGTAAGTTTCCAAAAGTTAGGTAATAATAAACGTGTCATTACATGAGTTTTTGGTAATTGTGCCAATATTTAAAAAGGTCAAATGAAATACGAACAGTTTCTGCCAAATGTTTAATGTTCAAGCTTCTCGGGCTTTATCGCATGTGGAAGTGGTCTAATTTTAGATGCAACGTTATGACGCGTGAGTATATCTCCCATGCTAGCATACTCGCTTACTATATCCTTAATAGTACGTACTTTACCACCACCTGCGTAGTACGTACTTTTAGTATGTAGTTTGTAGTATGCATATTGGGATTCAGCCGTGGCCTCCGGTTTCCAACCTTACGCGTGACAATGTGATGTCACAGGAGCGCCATAACTATTTATAACAAGGGGGTAGGCTGTTGTATATTTCTGTCTTTGTACTGTATTTTTGTGTTGTTATTGTAAATTCTGTATGTTTTATACAATGATAATAAAAAATCCAAGGGGGTAGGCTCTAGTGATGGGCGATTCATGACTGATTCGTTCTTTTTGACCAGTAGGTACAATTCATATGAGAAGCCCCTCACTTCATGTGCCTCAATGTGGGTGGAGTCAACTGACCACATTAAGCCCAGCCCCAAAACAAGAACCCTTGTATAGCACACTGCATAGGTGTTTGTTTAACTCCCTCCACATTGAGGCACACCCTGAATTGCACACTGCAGTGAGGAGTACTTGATTCATATTGCATCGTTCATTTCGTTGTTTTTGACGCAGACGCATTACTTCTATGATCTAGTACAGCGGCGGCGCCAGACATTTTTCACTGGAGGTGCCAAGGGGGAGCTAGCTCAATGCATGGAGGTGCTGACATGAATTGCATTCATGCGCGCTTAGGCGACCTGCACAGCTTTCTTACAACTCAATGACACAAGTGTCTGTTCAATAGGAGAATTAGAACAAGTGTCTGATCATTTCACTATCTCAAAGTTCTATGGCGAATTCCCAATGAGACAATCACCATAGGCTATTCTTAAAACTATGAATAAGGGACAGCACAATCCAACATACAAACAGAATGTGTTAATATTGCTCTCACACACATTTTGTGTCAAATGTTCAGCATTGTTAAAAAGTATGTTTTGGGAAGTTCATCAATTATAACCTATGACCAGGTAAAGTGAGATCATAAATAACCATTGACCGTAAGGAATATTTTTTTACTCTTTGTTTTCAATTAATTGCTGACTGTTTAGGTCTGAACTCTCTTTACCTGCTCATTTTGGTGTTAATTGGTAGTGCTGCGGAGAAGACACACTCAGGTTGTCAATGCAGACTTATAAATTCATAGCAGCATATCATGGCTCTATAATATATTCTGAATCTGACATCCTCCGCTGATTGAGAATGAAATCATAGAGCAAATTGTGAAGTTGGAAAAAGTTCTATTTTGACAATTTGAACGCCACCTCGACATTGCAGATCAGACAGATCATGAAGAAGAAGCGCGAGCTGGCATTTTTTACTTGTTGGAAGAGAAACGTTTGGAAACCATGCAGCTGACTTTTGTTATGCAGAATTGTATGGACAAAAAGCAATCTAACATCTCTTTTTATGAATTTTCAATGTGAAAGGCCATTCGTTTTTCACGCAAATACTCGTTATTTCACAAACGTTTCTCATGCACAGTGGGACAGATCCATATATTCGCGCGCTACTGCTCTCCCTGAGTGAGCGAGCTGCCTGATGAGCGAGATAGTAAAATAATTAGACCTAATTCAAGCGATTTTGGTAAAAAATAGACAAATGAGATATAGATATATTTTAGATTTTTCCCCTTCACCTGTAGAAGTTGGACAGGTCAGCACTCCTGTCTGTTCTCCGAATGACTCCTACTCACAATCATCCATTCCACAAAGACAATTGGGCATATATGCCAGGCATGCAATACAGTTTATTTAGAGGAAAATGTATTTATTCTTGTAAAAAAAGTGCCTCTACCTCTCTTTTTGCTATCTGGATATTAGGAGAATCTAGCATATCGACATATTTTGTGTTACGGAATTCATACTTTGCAGTCACGTGATTACCATGGCTACCTGGACGCCGATAAAATGGTGACAAAAGTGGCCAGCCAGGGGAATTGCGGCATGGATTTCCAATAATACAATCAATCAACCAAATAAAAAAAATTGATAATATGAAAAGATTAACAACCTCGTAACTGTCATTGCTTTGAAGCTTGCAAAGTCTCTACCAGACTTGGAGTTGAGATATTTACATCTATCGAGAATCCATCACTTTGCTGTACAGCGCAAAAAAATGAAAGCCTAAAAAAATACGGACACTAGCTAACTTTTTTTGAATGGGTTAACAACGCTGTCGTAGTTGAAAGACAGGAATACCTTCATAATCAAAGCAAAGGTGTTACTAGTAGTTAGCTAGCTTCTCACTAACATTTGCTAATCTGTTCCATCTTGTGATGAAGTCTTCATCTGAATACCGTACGTACACTCTGCCTACGCTAAAATGTCCCAGTTTACACCAACCACTATGAAATTGTCCCTGATGTTGGTTAGAATAAGCACACTGGTTACACTTTACCGTAAGGGTACATGAGTTATCATAAATTCATTAGGGCTGCAACTAACGACTATTCGGATAATCGATTAATCTGTTGGTTATTTCTTCGATTAATCGATGAATCGGATAAAACAAGTATTTCCATAACTAAAAAAAATGTATTCCAAACGGACAATTTTAACACAATAGACCTAAATGTATGCTATAAAACATATGCAAAACATATGCTAATTTCTTTAGTAATGTGCAAAATATGGAATTTTTTATCTTGCTTAGACTGGCCTGAGATGGTAAAATTGTCTACAAAACAATTATAGAAACAGCTTTTATATAACATAGTTGTACATAGCCTTATAATAAGGCCTGTTAAATAGTAATTTGTTGCTTTATGTATTTTTACCTGTTTATGCTTATTTTGACCATAACTGTTTTTGATTAAGAATGACTTTTATTCTGAAACGGACTTTGGAGTTTCTACTGTGCGCAACATTATACTAGTTGGAAAAATGATAAAAGTAAATCACGTAGTGAAACGTTTAACAAGTTAGCATCCCTGAAGAAGTACAATGTTAGCATATGTTGTAGAGGTCGGCTAATTAATCGGATTGGCCGATTAATTATGGCCGATTATGAGTTTTCAAAATAATTATTAATCGGCATTTTTGCTCGCCGATTATGGCCGATACTTTTTTT
>JACXGM010029100.1:0-13806 GCA_016801145.1 Umbra pygmaea
TGTGTGTGTGTGTGTGTGTGTGTGTGTGTGAGCAGTGGAAAGTGTTCCAGGGGGATGGAGAGAAGAGGCCCCGGGGGGCCCTGCAGTGACCCGTGACTGGACAGGATTGGGGATCACAGAAGCTGGCCTCTGACCACAGCAGAGAAGGGCCACTGCAAATAACGAGGCTGCAAAATGTAGCAGAGGGGTGTAGCCTCTTGTATTTCCCCCTCCTTACCCCTTAGCCCTGCGCGCCGCCGCCTCAAACTGGACACATTTACATCAGGTCTCCCCCCGGGCGACCCGGTGAAAGCTGGGGGCCTCGTAAAATGGCCGACCTTTAGTCTGAGGTCAGGTTTTGTGGAGTGGAGAGGTTTAAGATGTGAGGAAGTGGGCTTGTTGTTTTTAGCCCAGTGTGTTTGTTTGCTCATTTGATTGGCCACCGTTTTTCCTCCAGCAATGAGAGCGAGGGAGAGGCGTGCCCTTTGGGACAGCTAATTCAATGAAAAAGAGTATCAATCGAACAGTGAAAAGTTATATGGAATCAAAAGAGATCACAATGCTGCATTTTCACTACTGTAGATTAGAAGATAATAACAAGAATAGAACGTATTGTTTGTGTGTGTGTTTATATTTTATATATACACACACACACACACACACATATACATACATATACGTACACACAAATACATACATATATACATATATAATATACATACATATATAATATACATCAGAGATGCTCACAAGTCTCTGAGCTAGAGTCCAAGTCAAGTCTCAAGTCTTTGAGCTAGAGTCCAAGTCAAGTCTCAATTCTTTGAGCTAATGTCCAAGTCAAGTCTCAAGTCTTTTAACTAGAGTCCAAGTCAAGTCTCAAGTCTCTGAGCTAGAGTCCAAGTCAAGTCTCAAGTCTTTGAGCTAGAGTTCAAGTCAAGTCTCAAGTCTCTCATGGTTATGAGTGTTGTATTCCCTGCTGCGTTCCATCCAGGCTGCTTAGAACACTACATAGCTATACAGTATAAGAAATTCAAAGCATGTAAATGTAATACAGTATGTTATTATGACTCCTTTATCTTTTAAAATACTGTAGCAGCTTTGATTATTTGTTTGGTATATAATCAGTGTAAACAGGCTATTGCAATATATGACAAAAAACACCAGGAATACTTAAGTTTAAAATTAATAACTATATTTTGCCTTATAACATAGACATACAGGATAGTTCACACCAAATATTGAGGTACTAAAGAAGAAAGAATTTGTTTGTCTGTTGCTGAATCATAATGACAGACCTTGCCTCCTATTGTGCAGGCTCTGTGGGGCCATGAGAACTTAATACAGAAAATATTATACCTCACCGGGCCATAATTAACTTCCTCCTCCCAATTAGTGCAAACTGTAAAAAAACAAATAGTAGCAAAATGCAAAACCCTATTGCTGCCAAAAACAAGGTCAATTATTAGACAGTTACTCTAAAATTATTAGCAATAATAATGGTAAAAACACAACCATGTAATGTGCACTGCGTCTACAAGTAATGACAGCTTATGAACTACGGTAAGTCAACACATCCCCCAGAAGGTTCAGTGTAAAGTTTTTTATATAGTTAACGTTACAAGTCCAGTGTAACGTTAACTATATAAAACAGGTAACGTTACATGATCAACAATTAACCTGTAACCTGTTTGCAGCCACTTAATAATTAATGCGGTGGCAGACAGCGAGACGTAAATGATTAGGTTCATCAACTACCACAAGTTTGGCAAGCAAACAAACGCTCATTCATCTTTTCATAACATCCAGCGAATGACAGTCGGAGTAACCTACCGTTGCCTTGGACGTAGCCAAAACAAGAAGCAAGCTAACGTTAAATGGCCAATGCTGAGCTAAAAATGTTTGCTAACCTATTAGAGTGCGTTTTCAGGTGACTGGTAAAATTAGATGTGGTTGAACCCGAATCCTTTATCGTAATAGCACATATTTTGCATTCAGCGCTTCTTTTGTTGTATGACGTTTTTAAAGCCAGAATTTATGATGAATGGCACAATAGATGCCGGTGCTGTTGACATGTTTGTGTTGTCCTCTCTCACTTGTGGCCACGCGCAGCAGATACCCACACATATTACATAGTACTTAGGTTACGTAGATATTTTATAATGCGGAGAGGGAAATGACATTCAGCTTATCAGACGATTCCCAAAAATAAATATTGTTCACGAGTCATGCATCTCGAGTCCAAGTCGAGTCTGAAGTCTTTTGAGGACGAGTCTCAAGTCAAGTCTGAATTCACTGTGTGTGTGACTTAAGTGCGACTCGAGTCCGAGTATCAAACTCAAGTCCCCATCTCTGATATACATACATATATACATATATATACATATATACATATATATAATATATATATATATATATACATACATATATACATATATACATATACATAATACATACATATATACATATACACACATATACATATATATACATATATATACACATATACACATATATATATATATATACATACATATATACACATATATACATATATACATACATACATATATACACATATACATACACATATACATAGATACATAGACATAGACACATAGACATAGATACATAGACATAGATACATAGATATATATATATATATATATATATATATATACATACATACTATACTCAGTACTGTCCCAAAGTCCAATTTTAACCGTCCAAACTGTCCCAAATATAAATACTACTTTTGGTAATGTTTAAATATGCCAACATTACTCTAGATCATTTGCCGATCTTGATTTGTGTAATCCATACACTTAAAGTGGAACTGACAGCATTTTAACTACTTTGCAGGTTCGAAGCAAACAAACATACATTAGTGTTCAAAAGTCTGGGGTCACCCAGGAGAGAAATTGATACCTTCATTCAAATATGTGGCACTAAATTGATCAGAAATTATTGGCCAAAAAATATTAATCACTGATGAGCTAGAATATTTCATCATTAGGACACTGAAAATGTTGCTTTTGCAGTTTATGATGTGAATAATTCATCATAAATCAGTAATTTCCAACAGTGATAGACATTTTTAACACTGGTAATGTCTTGGATATACATTTTCTATTTAATGCTACCTTGATGAATTAGGGAATTTCAATAAAAGGCACATTTCGGGGTCACCCCAATATTTTGAAGGCTAGGGTATATACACTGTATACACACACAGACACTCTGAATCTGTATAATGTCAGAAATCCTAAATGTCATTAAGACATTCTTTTCCCATCTACGTTTGTATAGCTGGCTTCAACACGAGTCTGGAGCTGTTGGGATATCAGTGTTTATGTAAACTTGTGCTTGAACCTCCAAAATAATTTTCCATCCGTTCAATAGACTCCTCAGCAGCTAGCATCAATGTAAGGTGACAGTGCCAGTGTGTAGGTGTGTGTGTGTGTCTACCTTGACGTCAGACGTGTCTCTCTGGCAGTTCCTCCAGGCTCGGGACACAGAAGAAAAGGTGCGGTCTGCATGGTCAAACTTCCCTCCCTGGAAGTTCAGGAACATGGTGGTGAAGGGCTCCTGGAAAACAAGAGGAACATTGGTGGTGAAGGGCTCTTGGAAAACTAGATGAACATGGTGGTAAAGGGCTCCTGGAAAACAAGAGGAACATTGGTGAAGGGCTCCTGGAAAAAAAGAGGAACATGGTGGTGAAGGGCTCCTGGAAAACAAGAGGAACATTGGTGAAGGGCTCCTGGAAAACAAAATGAACATGGTGGTGAAGGGCTCCTGGAAAACAAGAGGAACATTGGTGAAGGGCTCCTGGAAAACAAAATGAACATAGAATCCTTTAAATCAGGGGTGCACAATAGGTTGATCGCGATCTACCAGTCGATCGCAAAGACAATGCTGGTAGATCGCACATTTTTAATAAATACTTTTGCTACATTTTTATTTTCATAAAAATAAATATAACAACACCATTACTTTTCTAATGTATAGACTTTGACCAGGCAAGATTTTTGTTTATTCAGTTGCCATGACAACTAACGAAAATAAATTCCAAACATTTGAAAATGAGTGCGGTACCAAGCAAAAAGCCAAAACTTACTATTTCCATGCTATGTCCTGTTCTTAATGCATTTGTCTGAAAATTTTAAAAGTAGATCATCATGCAAAAAAGTGTGGGCACCCCTGCTTTAAATGATGATAATATACTCAAACAAATGTTTACATTTGAGGAAAGAATAAACACAAATTTCCCCCCTATTTTATATTATTAGAAAGCATGATGCCAAAATACAGAGTTTAACAATCAGATAAAAAAACAACACTTGGGAAGGTCACGTCTTACCGTTAATACCCTGAATGTAGTGGCAGCAACTAATATAAAATCTACTTTACATTTTTTTGTTTAATTAAAGAAGCTAATAGCAGGCCTTACTACCTGGCTGGGAAACCTTTACTCTGGTGTTATTGGTGCGTTTCTAATCACGTCTAATCTTGTTTGTGTCGATCAATAGGTCCTCTCTCTGAAACAATAGCCCCCAAGTGAGATGGACACTAATTAGCCAGGCTAACCCGGCAACTACATAGGGGGGCAATTAGGACTAAGCCCAAAATGACCCCACCGGGCCCCGTTATCACATAGTCAAACATTTGGACTACGGTTATAGGATCAGTTTCACCTTTTAGATAATAATCAATATGTAATATGAACGAGAAAGGTCCTGACACTAAAACATCACTTTAACTCTTGCTCTTAGACACTATTTGAAGACAAGGTCCATTTTCCGGGTTGTTATTGTGTTATCTTTGGCTTCCGACATAGTCCATACGTTGACACGAAGACTAGAGGGCATTTTGGTAAAGTGGATTTAAAATAAGCCAGCTAATGATGTTCTGGGATCAATAGTTCCCTCCACAGGGATCTGTAGTGTTATGAGCTATTACAGGACAATACAATGTTCCGGGAGGAAGGTTAGAAACCTCTACCATGAAAAGAACCAAGTGATAGTCTCTAATGAAATAGGATAGATACACAGGTTAATATAAACCACAAGCAATTGGAATGATGGGAAGTTTGGTTGTGCAATTCAAAGTATGCAAATGTATACAAATGCTAAAGTACGGTATGTTGCTCTGGATCCTAAATTACTTAAATGTATATGCCTAAAAATTGGATGGTTAATAAATGAGTAATAGCCAGGAACTATACACATTTAGGCCTTCATTTTGTAGTTATTAAAATATACTATATATTGAGGGTTGAAAGGCTGACAGAAAATTTGAGACATTGTTAATTTGCTTTAGCGTGCAAATTCTCTTATTAAAGCTGCACTATAACAAATTTCTGAAAATACACATTATTATTTTGTCCATAATATGCATTAGTTTCTAGTTAAATACTGTGAAATATGTTGTCTATATTTTGTATTAATTAAGTTGATGTTTTCCATCCCTGGATCCAATATACTAGTTCCTAATGTTTACTAGTCTTAAATATTATTTTTGTACTTTTTATAGTTTTCAAAAAAGTTACATACCCTAGGGCAGATTAAAGATAACAAATACACACACACACACGACACAAAGCTATAGGGTGAACCTCAAACATGATTGCCTAGAAAATGTTTTTTATGATTGCAAGATAAATGGTTGTAAGCTACAGTATATTGCAATTTTACAAAATGTGGGAATCAATAACCCAATAGAATTCCCTAAACATACATTGTCCGAACGATCGGCTCCGTTGTTATCTGAGCAAAGACAACAGCACTGTTTAATTGTTGATGAGAGAAAAGGGGCAAATTAACTGCCAAAGATTTAAAAAGACTCAAACGTGAAGCTACCAGGAACCCATTCTCCTCCAGTGCTATCATATTCCAAGACTCCAACCTACCTGGAGTGCCCAGAAGTGTTAAAACGTTAAAATGTCAAGACTGGGTCAAGAAATATCTGAAGACAGATTTTTCAAAGGTTTTATGAACTGATGTAATGAGAGTGAGTCTTGACGGACCAGATGGATGGGGCCATGTCTATATCAGTAACGGGCACAGAGCTCCACCTCGACTCAGATGCCAGCAAGGTGGAGATTGGGTACTGGTATGGGCTGGTATTATTAGGATGAGCTACATGGACCTTTTTGGGTTGAAGATGGACTCAAACTGAACTTCCAAACCTACTGCCAGTTTTTAAAATACACTTTCTTGAAACAGTGGTACAGGAAGAATTCTGCATCTTTAAAGAAGACCATGATTTTTATGCAGGACAATGCTCCATCGCATCCATTGAAGTACTCCACTGCGTGGCTAGCCAGTAAAGGCCTTAAAGATGAAAGAATAATGACATGGCCCCCTTCCTCACATGACCTAAACCCTGTTGAGAAAATGTGTTCCTTAAAGGATTGATTTACAGTGAAGGAAAACAGTACATCTTTCTGAATGGTGTCTGGGAGGCTGTGGTTGCTGCTGCACAAAAAGTTGATCGTCAACAGATCAAGAAACTGACAGAGTCCATGAATGGAAGGCTTATGACTAACTTAAAATAAGTGGCTATATCGGTCACTGATTTGTTTTGAAATTTACTTTGTCATGTCCAAGACGGCAATTGCATGATTGTGGGTACGGAATGTCCTTCAAGATTGATTGAGCTAGGTGTGTGAGCACTTTGCTCAGATACCAGACCAGTCCATTGACCTACATGTGAAGAATCTTCCCGCAATACATTTTTCTCCAGGGCTGTTTGCAAATCCCCAGATGGGATCTTTCTAAATCTTCACGTGCGCAGCCTCCGGAGGTTCCATGAAATTCCAGAGAGACAAGTTTACACACTACAATAGTCTCTTCTCAAGCTGCATTCGAAAGGACTTAACAATGTTGCTGAAATCTTTCAGAATGTACACTGGATCTTAGACCATATTCCATAGAGTATATCCAGATCGTTGAGATCCATCAGTCTACTGTATGGAGTTTGCCCTTCTGTTGAACCAAGTTATTTAATATATTATTATCAGTCTCCTGTCAGCGGTAACCAGGATTCAGTCTCCTGTCAGAGGAAACCGGGTTTCAGTCTCCTGTCAGAGGTAACCGGGTTTCAGTCTCCTGTCAGAGGTAACCGGGTTTCAGTCTCCTGTCAGAGGTAACCAGGTTTCAGTCTCCTGTCAGCGGTAACCAGGTTTCAGTCTCCTGTCAGCGGTAACCAGGTTTCAGTCTCCTGTCAGCGGTAACCAGGTTTCAGTCTCCTGTCAGCGGTAACCAGGTTTCAGTCTCCTGTCAGCGGTAACCAGGTTTCAGTCTCCTGTCAGATGTAACCAGGTTTCAGTCTCCTTTCAGAGGTAATCAGGTTTCAGTCTCCTGTCAGATGTACTGTACACTGGTTTCAGTCTCCTGTCAGATGTAAAATGGCTGCCTTGTCGCATCTCAAAATTGTGAAGCATTTGGACCTATTTCGAGGTAAAAGATTTAGTCTTCCTGTTGTGCAAGCAGTGTGATGAGAACAGAATCACATATGGGGCAGCAAGGTTAGTGTTTAGGGGATCTGACAGTTTTTTTGAAAGGTCTCTGGTTCTGCTGACAACCTAGGAATTCTGATTTAAAAAATGTGTTATTATGGTTGGTTGCCTTAAATTAAAAATGAAGAAAAATACATTGAACAAAATTCAGAATCTCTTAAAAGTATTTACCTCTCTTAGACTTTTCCACGTGTGACAATGTGAAAACAAAAATATTTAATTTAGACTGACCAACACAAAATGCACAAAACATGTGACTAAACAATTCTGCAAATTGTTTTAAATTAATTAAAATATAATTGTTATGACAAACCTGAATGATCTGTGGTGAACCAACTGTATTTATAAGCCATATGCAGGCAATTAATGTTTCATGATCAGGTTAAATACACCTGTCTCTGGTAAAATTCCTAAAAAAAACTGACTTTAAAAAAAATGAAAAAACGGTAAACACAAATCTGGAATACGATTCTCAAAAACACCATTAAGGGTTAGGACATAAACACGTATCCAAGGTATTGAATTCCCCCGGAGCACAGGAAAAAAGCCATTTGAAACAAATTGAGAAAATATGGTTGAAATCTGTGAATCTGTCAACAACTCAATAAGGGTTAGTCGATAGAGGGGAAAATGGATCCACCGGAGTAATCTGCAAGAGATATGGGACTTGGGAGAAGATTCATTTCCAGTAGGACAATGACCCAAATACCCAGCAAAAGAAACACTGGAGTGGCTATAATACAAAATGTTCTAACAGAGAAATTATGGAAAGAGTAAAAAATTCCTAACAGAGCTTGAGAAATTTGGCAAAGATAAATGGGCAAAGACTTCTGACATCCAGATGTGCAAAGATGGAAAGAGTTATCCAAACAGAACCATGGCTGTAATTACACTTGTAATTGGCATACGGTGTAGAAATTATTTTTCACTTTGACATTCTGAAATTTCTTTGGTGTTGAGAAGTGGCAAAAACCCTTAATTAAATCAATTTTGTTTTCATGTTATAACACACAAAAAAAAGGTGAATGGTTTTAAGAGTCACTGTAGCTCATTACCTTTGAGTTGTCATTTTATACAGTCTTTTTTTGCCATTTTACCCATAATTTAGAGGTGACTGTACATAAGACATTGCCATCCAGGGACACTGCATACATTAACGTTTGGAATAGGCCAATGTTTCACACTGACATAAATCAACTTGCCTATTTACGAGTCCGAGTCCAATTATAAAAACAACAATTAGTTTCCATGCAGGGTGCTCCAGGTTTGACGATTAATAGGTAATAAATATGCAATCATGACAAGTAGGAGGCAAGTACACTGTAATCATTATGAAATATAATAATGTTCTAATAAATCAGTGAAACAAATAAGAGTAATATTAATCATTTTGATAAAGGAATATTCCATACAATCATTGTGGCATTATTTTTGGTGGTTATGTAAGTGGTCAGGTGACTTTGCACGGTATCGTGAAACCATACAGTTATGTTGCTTGTAGGAATTAAGCTAAGATAGTAGCATGGTAGACCACTTACCATGCGGAGCAGCCACATCAGGGTGAAGCTGGAAGTGGAGTAATGGGTTCCGTAGTGAAACTTGGGAACCTGGTCGTCCTCCCAGGATTCATAGCGGTCGTTGAAGAAAGCTGCCCTCTTGGGGTTCAAAGCTCCAATAGGCTGTGAAACAAGGAAAAAATTATGTCATTACGAGAAAACAACAAGAACCTTGATTACTGCGGTGAACCAATGGCAAGGGAACAAAAATAATAAAATACAGAGGTCTAAAACTGAGACGAAATACGAGAACTTTAAATCAGGAAAAACACAGCATTTTTTACAACAGCCCAGAAACCTCATTCATCTCTCACAGAAAACAGCAACACTGTTTCACAGGCTACATAAATAGGGAAATTCAAAAGATCCGTTAACCTTCATGCATTCGTCGAATGAATATTAGATGCTGTTTTGTTTTGAAGATCAATCGAGTTGGCAGAACGCATTTCATTCCAGAGCCCTGACATGCAATTCCAAGCATTGAGACTGTCAGAAATAACAAATGCGTTGCGATGAAAGGGGGCCCCGGAACATCAATACCAAGGGCCGAGAGGTTCCTACTTTTTATTATTAATCTGTAGCTAATACACTGTTCAGGAGACACAGCCACCATTGTGGCTCTAAAAAATTGATCAGTTGCATTCATTTTCCATTGATCTGCGAGAAAGCAATACCCAGCAGTGCCTGACCTATTATTTAAATGCTCATTTATAGAAATCATTTTTTGTCCCGTTCAATTTTTATTAGTCTTCCAATAAGTGCGTCCCCTTCTCTCTCCCACTCACCCCTAACGCCAAACGCCCCTCCCATCTGATCAATGGTAAAGGAATGATGGCCTTTTGAAGATGGAGCCTCAGCTAGCGGATCGATAGGCTCTCTCATATCAGGCTGCTGCTGTCATGGGAACCACCGTCCAGGCAGGGGAGGGGCTATTGATCTAAAGCTGCTGTTACTGTGTCGACTGGGTTTAATGGGGTGTGTGTGTGTGGGTCTGATTGAATCCACGGTGCACCCATTCAAGACCGCACCCAATTACCTCCTTCTCATACACTTCTATCAAATGGCGTGCGCGCGCACAGGCTCATGCCGACACAAGAGTGCTGGCTGTGGATGACAGTGACACACTGTTGGCTTACCCAGGGCGACTGTGGGTGGGAGTACACACGCTGAATTATACATTACACCCATTGGACTGATTTATTGCCGTAATAACCGTCACGCTCATTAAAAAAAGAAAAGGCTCGGAGAAGAATATAAAACAAAACAAGACGATGTGCCCTGCCCAATGAGAGAGCGATCGGGAGAGATGTGGAGAAGGAGACAGAGAAAAGAGAGAAATATAAGCGAGAGAGAAAATAAAACATTTAGTTGGAGGGAGTGAAAGAGAGTGAGAGACTGAGCGCCATGCTCTACATTGTTTACTGCTGTAAATTACCACCGGGCGGAGAAAGGGGAGCGCAGCGAGGCGGTGGGGCAGGACTAGAGTGGCGGTGACAGCACCGTACATCAGGGATGTCCCTCCCCAGGAGCTCTCTGATCGAGTGAAGGCCGCTGATTGGGCTAATATGTTCAGGCGGCACCGGCGAACGGCACTTTGACGAGCGCCCAGATAAACGAGCATGTCTCAGGTTTTTAATTAGACTGAAGATTCGAGAGAGATTAGAATAAACCATGTAAAAAGCTGGAACTCCCGCAGAAAGAAGAATATGGAAGACTTTAATCTTGTATAAGAGCTCTGGTGCTCCCAAGAAGGTAGATTAGAGCAGTTTGTGATGTTACATAGCTACAGATGGTGGCATCATTAATGAAAATTTAGCTCAAATACACTGTCTTCTAACAAACCATAAGATACGCAACACACAGGAACAAGATCTTGTTTTGGTATACAGTTATCAAATCAAAGACATCCATCATCAATACTTCCGATAAGAGGCACGAATAAAACACAATTAAACATGAAATCTGAAATCAAACGGATACAAAAGATATGCAGAAAATATCTTTGATCCAAAGTAAAAAGGATATAAGCACTGCTGACTTGAGTACAACCATGACAGTAACATCATATCAATCGTTAAAAACTTCACTGAATGATACAGGTCAGCGGTAAAATAAGAAACTATTAAGCTTTTACACATTTGAGGATCCTTGGATCCCTTACAAAATATAAATAGATACATCAGAAAGACTGTACGAGCTTGACAAGAGATCCTTGAGAAAATCAGAAATCCTTAAGCAGTATTAATATATATTTAAATGGGGAGAATGGCATGGTGTTGGACCAGAAGACATACAGGATGCCTATTGAAATCTCCACTAACCCCCTGGCACAGCCAAAGAGAGGACCTGGAAGCGCATGTTAGTGATGTGGTGTTACCCAAACAGGATCCAAAACTCTAATGACACCCTAATTAACCATGGTGCACTAGCTGTAGCTGATACAATCAAAGTAAAAAAATAATGCTTGTATTTCAACTATTATATTAGGTATTTCAACTATTAAATTAGAAAATAAAAACATACTTTTAGTACCTTCAACATAATATACCCATATTAAATCAAATCACTCCTAGGGTGGCTTTCAAATGGGAGTTTACGGGTGTATATAAATATCCAATGTGTACTGTGTAAAATACCATAACCAAATATCCAGATGGAAATAAAGTGAGCAGCGTTCAGGAGCAGGGCATGTTGTCGGTGGGCTTGCTGTTATGGCGTGGTGGTCGGCTGTGCGGCCACGTCATTATGCCGGGACTACAGTGTTATCTCGGGGCTGGCGGTTTATGTCAGGCCCAGGTTAGAGTTTATGATAAGACACCCCCTGGGGGTCAACACTGCGTCGCTCCGACAGAAGGAACATAAATGTGTGCAGTCACACACGCACACACGCACACACGCGTGCTATTGTGGGATACACTGAAGTTCGTAGCAATTTCAGCCGTTCAATGTCACAGTCTCACATGACCTATTTCTATCAAAGCAGAGCAGGAACATGACAAGAAGGGGGGGGGTATGGAGGGAGGGATTCTAACAGGGACAAAGAGGGGAAGAAAAAAGAATGAAAGAGAACAGCAAAGGACAGAGAGAGCGTGCAGCCAGAAGTCAGAAGTGAGAGCTGTGTGACAAACCATACCAAACAAAGAGCAACCAGAGCGCATGCTGAAAAAGGAGTACGGGTGCGTCAGTGCGGCTGCCCTTTACCAGGCGATGTGGCCCTCCACGCTTCGCTGGACAAACACTGATATCACACCGTGTCAACAGTATGAATAAAAGAGATGCCATAAAGACCGGGCTGGCCACACCTCTATCCCTCTGAGGGGAAAGGCAGGTGGAGGAAGAGATGGATAGAAGATGGAGAGAACGAGGTCAGAGAGGAAGCAAGAAAGATATGAAGAGATAGAAACAGGAGAGAGACGAGAGCGAGAAAAATACATGAAATAGAGAGATATGAGATAGAGAGACAAGAGATAGAGAGATAGCAATATGAGATAGAGAGACAAGAGGGAGAGAGATAGCAATATGAGATAGAGAGACACAGACAAAAGAGATATGAGAGAGACAAGAGATAGAGAGACAGCAATATGAGATGTGAGAGATACAAGAGATAGATATGAGACAGAGAGACAAGAGATAGAGCGACGTGAGGGAGAGCGACGTGAGGGAGAGCGACGTGAGGGAGAGCGACGTGAGGGAGAGCGACGTGAGGGAGAGCGACGTGAGGGAGAGCGACGTGAGGGAGAGCGACGTGAGGGAGAGAGATGTGAGATAGAGATGTAGATGTTTTTATTTGTATTTTACATGAGCGTAACAGCAGAGGGGGGTTGTTACAAAGAAAGGCTGAACACTTCACTCTCCTCCCCTGTTGCCTTGTTCCATCTCCCCTCCCTCCCTCCCTTCTTCCGCTGAGCGTGTCCCTGGGGTGTTGAGGGCTGACTGAGCACAGAGGCTGAGCTGTCCAAACTCTGGAGGAAGAGAGGCAGCTAGGGCTGTCATGTTAAAGCCTAGTGGGCAAAACAAAGCCCAAATAAACGAGGGGGGGCACAGCCACATGGTGGGAAACAGTGGGGGGGGGTGGAGCGAGGTGTGTGTGAGCGGTAATAGCAGGGCTGTTGGGAGAGGGATGCTCATGAGTTTGTGAATGTCTGACAAGATGTGTGTCTGTCTGTGTATGTGTATGTTTAAGGTAACTCTACAAATGGAACAAAAGTGTCCCCAAACCATGTTGAAATCTGATAAATTACACTAATGTGGAATTTCTTTCCTGTCCCCAAAAGGCTTCCCCACTTATAAGTAAATACACACGTGTGTGTGTGTGTGTGTGTGTGTGTGTGTGTGTGTGTGTGTGTGTGTGTGTGTGTGTGTGTGTGTGTGTGTGTGTGTGTGTGTGTGTGGGCATGTATGCAGCTCCAAAAGCAGTAATGGCAATGACCGTTTACAGAAAGGCCAGAGATCCGTCTCAAGAGGCTGTACATTGACTAGCTTAATCCTTCCTCAGCTAAAGGACGATGTGCCTGCATTCCACTTCCTCCTGAGCTGCTCTGCCTGCCCGAGCAGCCTTAGCCAGCCGTCTCCAGAGTGCTTCCCAGGTATCCCCGGCCGGTCCATTACTACACATGTCTGTTGTTTCCTGTGGTCCATCTGATTTATTCGGCCATTTTGGCTCAGGCCAGACACGGGCGCTCGATCATCTCACTCTCAAAGTAATCCTCCAGTCCTCCCGCCATTGGGCGTCATTACACACAATTAATGGCCGTC
>JACXGM010029102.1:0-13792 GCA_016801145.1 Umbra pygmaea
CCTGTGTCGCGCAACTTTAAAGCTTTGAATTCCTCTACGAAGCAGTGACGTGGGTCTGTGTGAAATGAAGCTTCGGACGTCACTGGTCACGTGATTATCACAAAACGAATCAAGCTCCGATACAAAGCTCCATTCCAAATTGGTTCATTTTTTTGATACATGCCTCGAAGCAGCGGGTTCACAGGTAACATCACTACTGGTTACCTGATGAAATGTTTGATGATTCTGCCTTGGCTCTCCTCTGTAACTTTGCCTGGACTCTATTAGTAAACATTGTTCCATTTTTACCTTTGGGAGATCTCAATCATTACATTATGAGTGTAAGGTTCCCTCCATGTCCAGAACTGTTTTCACATGCTCCCTAGTTCCTAAGTGTTTCCCTAGTCTACCTAGTTCCTAGTAAGTGTTTGTTTAGTGTGGTTTGTTGTTCTTTAACCTTAGTTTATTTTAGTCCTATTCTATCTGTTAGTATATATTCCCAGTAGTTCTTGTTAATGGCTCATTCATCTTGTATGTTCTCTGTAATCTAGACCAGCCTCAGTCTGGTTCATCTTATTTTATGTATACTTTTTTTCCTGTCTCTGTTCTATGTATAGCATTTAATGTATAGCCCAGCATTCTGTTTTAGGTTTCTGTGTCAGTCCCTTCCTTGTGTGTAGTTCATTAGGAGATGATTAGTCTTAGCTGTCCCTCATTTGTTCCCCAGTTCCTGTATATATATATATATATACCCTGTGTCATTTTAGCTCTATGTGTTGGAGTATCAGTGGTGGTGTGGAGAGCTTTCTTGGTGAAGGGTATGGTGGATTTCTGAGGGTGTTCACGGATGGGTCGAATGACCCAGTTAGTGGGAAAGTAGGGGCTGGGGTGTTTGTTCTAGAGTTTGGCATAAGGAGGGGGAAGAGGCTGATGGATCATGTGTCGGTGTATCCTGCGGAGATGATTGCATTGATTTTAGGTCTGTGTTGGGTGGAGGAGGTTCGGCCGCTTAGGGTGGTGGTGTGGTCGGACTCAACGTCTGTGTTGGCTAGTATAAAGTCGGGTAAGTCAGAGGGGAGATTTGATGGTGGAGTTGATGGTGCTGTTGTTGGGGCTGGAGAGGGTGGGGGTGGCAGTGTGGTTCTGTTAAGTGCCAGCACATGTTGGTGTTGAGGGTAATGAAGAGGTGGATAGGGTGGCGAAGTGTGGATCATGGAAGGAGGAGGTGGATGTAAGGATACCATATGGGCGGGGGGAGATGAAAGCCATGGTTAGGAGAGTAGGGCTGGAATGCTGGCAGAAACAGTGGGATGAGTGTAGGACAGAAAGGGGTTATTATGGGATTCAGAAAACGGCTAGGGTGGAAGGGGTGTATGGGGGTGTCGGAGGGAGGAGGTAGTGTGGTGTAAGATGAGGTTTGGGGATACAAGGCTGAATGCAACGCTGAGGATGATGGAGACATGACACTGGATTGTGTGAAGGGTGTCTGGTGGAGGAAACAGTGGAGCACGTCTTGTTGTATTGTGAGAAGTATGGGGAGGAAAGGGAAAGGTTGTATGGACTGGTAAGGAGGGAGGGGAGGGAGTGGGGCTTGGGAGGGGTGTTGGGGGGTGGGAGTGGTGGTGGGGTGGTGGTGAAGGGGCTGATGTGCTTTCTCAAGGATACAGGTGTGGGTAAGAGGATACAGGGGTGGGTGGCCGTGACCGGCCTCACACTCCGATACAGTAGGTGGCGGTGTATGCACCATTGACGTTGGTTGCGATCCGCCAGTACCCCACAGAAGAAGAAGAAGCTCTATGTTTTCTAGGTGTAAGTTTCTGCCAACTATGCTTGTGAGTGCTTTGAGTTTGTAAGCAAGTCTTAAGTCTTTTGGTTTCTTTAAATAATACTTTCGTTTCTGGTTATTATTCTCTCGGTTTATATTGAACGCTCAGCATTTATTTTGTTTTAGTGTCCTAAAGTTTAGGCGCTTCTCTTCAGTTGTAATCCTTTTTCTTTTGTAACTATTATTAAATATTGAAGGTATTAGAACCATTGTGTTTGTTTCCCATTTGCCTTCAAGCATAAGCATTACAAAGAGGGAGTCATCTGGAATGCATTTCAGTTATCATACATTTATCATTCCTTTCAAATAGTGTATTTCTCTTAGTTATATTTTATATTGTGGTGTGTAAATTTGGGTTAATACATTTACAATTAAAGGATGTAAAATAAAGGTTGTAAATAAATGCAACTAAATGGATAAAAATGTGTGTGGAGCTTTATTTAGAAATATGATCTTCTTACCCTCATTTTTTTCCTATATATAAAATACAAACTCTGGCAAAATATGATTGCAAAATGTCAACAAATTCATGTTCAGACTTGTTTTGGACTGACTATGCTGACTAAGCAGCAGTATTACAGCAGTAGTGCAGTATAATTTGTTTACACATCTTCTCCCATGGTTCCACTCTTCAAACAAATCCAGGAATACTGGGGATTTATCAAAACAGCCAAGTATGAACTGGGGATTGCAGCTGTTGATGTGGCAGGTCTTGTGAGAGAGTACTGTCCGGTTCGCGAACGAATTGTTCTTTTCAACAGGATCTTTTCAGTAAACCTGTCAAACCAGTTCACCTAATCGGACTGAATCGTTCCAAACCGTTAGCATTTCCATAAAGCAGTAATCAAGAAGACTTTGTCACGGCGAAGCAGTCGAGTCTTTTAAACTTGTCAATGACCAGGCTGAATGTGAAGTGGCATTCATTCAGGAGTACAGTGGATTAATAACCTGTGATGAAACGCAGCTGCAATTCCTGCTGCAAGTTGTTGAGGACTATCGCAGATTGCATCCTAATAGCAGGAAACAGAGTCTGTCCGGGATGCCATGGAAACAATAAATCTAGAGTTTGCCCGACATTGTTAAACTGATATTAGTTGTCAGAAACTGAATAAGAATTACTGTGTTCAAAATAAATACTGTGTTGTTTAAAATAAATTTAGAGAGATACTCGTAAAAGTCGAGTAATTCGTTGCATTTTATAACTTTCATAATCTTTGAGGCACTTAAGCTACCCATAAACATAAGAATTTATAATTCAAACTTTACATACAGTGTTTCTATATTATATTGAACAGATTAAGGGGGTAAGTCTAAAAAATAATTGTTTTATTTATTTTTATTTTTTAAGCTCCAACCTAATGAAAATCACTTTCTGGGGTAGAGGGCTGATCACTGCACACTTATTAGAGAGTATTTTTTTCTGTGCTATATGGACAAAGGGTTTGTCATTGTTTTTTACCTCAACCATTTCCCCTACATTTCTGCTTCAGCATATGACTGAATGCCTATCTATAGGGTTTCATTCTGGTACTGACAGCCTATCTATAGGGTCTCATTCTGGTACTGGCAGCCTATCTATAGGGTTTCATTCTGGTAAGGGAAGTGAAACATGTAAAAGATTACACTCAATGATATCATGCATTAAAAATACAGCCACCATTGACTCATACACCCATTCTCCTGAAACAATTTCAATTGTGCAGTCAGAGGATTTTTTTCCTGTGCCTTAGCTACAGAGTTCATTCAGGGTAAAGTGTAACTACACTGAATCAACAGTTTACCCAAATCTCTTGTAAAGTGATCACCGAGCCCCAAATGTGTATACTCAAGAGGCAAAACATATTTATTTTTCTAACCGTTTCCACCCGGTGTTTTTATAAAAATGTTCACCTGAAAGGACAGATTATGTTGAATGTTGACATTACACAAGGTCTTTGTTAGGCTGTAATCTCTGCCAATCAATCATTTCCTTATCTGGTGGGGTGGCTTATTCTCTCTTTAAAAACTCTCACCTGCTTTCTGCCATGAAAATACACAATACACATACTATGCTTGTGCATACCTTAGCCCTAACCCTAACCCCATGGTTACATATGGTTTAACCCTGATCATAACCCATAACCTAACTTTAAAGCATATATTTAACATAGTCCTAACAGCGTAACATCTGCATTTAGCTATTCTAGACTGACTCACTGTCAGTACGTAGATTTAAAAACGCCAAAACTTAAGCGAGTGCATTCTAATCATTTTGAATCATGCCTGTTTGCTCCTGCCCAATGTTTTCTTTGTCCAAGATCACATCTCAAACCCGAGATGTTATGCTGCAATAGTTTGTGTCCCGGGGGACTAGGGTCTTTCTGTTCTTTCTCAGTCCCCACTTAAGTCCCATTGATGTGTGACGGGAGACGAGAGGCAGTTTATATATTTATTTTGGGCTCCGAGATGTACCAAGGTACTAGACCAAAGGTACGCCCACTCTAATGTTTCTGATGTCATGTTGATCCTAGGAGGACCCAAACCCTTAGAACATGTTTCAGGACCATGTGGCCTGGTGACTTCTTCCTGTCCCCGTCCTGTGCCCACCCCACTGTGATGGTGGCCACGTCACTGCTGTTGGTGATCACGTTTCCACCTGGTGTCTGCAGCTGTATCTCCAGAGAGCATTTTGTTCTTCCTGTCCAAGACCACCGAGCAGTGTTGATGCTACACAAAGACTATGGTCGCAGCCCACCCATTCCTATCTTCATTTTTGAACCAAAATTGAACACTGATAAACAATGAGACCCTTAATACAATGGGCTGTGTACCTTCAGATCCCACATCCGGTAGAGCCAGAAGAGGACTGGCCATCCCCTTGAGTCTGGCCTCTCTCTAGGTTTCTTCCTAAGTCACACCTACTAGGGAGTTTTTTCTAGCCACTGTGCATCACTTGTGTTGCTTGCTTTTGGGAGTCTTGGGGCGGGTGTCTATCAAAGCACTTTGTGACAACTGCTGTTGTACAAAGGGCTTTATAAAATAAATTTGATTGATTGATTAAATCAGCGAAACCTTACTTAACATAACGTGAACCTCAATAACCTAACCTTTATGCATAAAACTAAACCAAATCTGAAAACCCTGAACCTAAATGTAACACATTTCAACACTACATCCATCTATAAACCTGGCAAGCATTTTTGATGTATAAGACTGGTCAAAAAACAGTTATTTCTTCTTTCATCTGTATTGATTCACAAATGCTCACGCACGCACACACACACATGGAAAACAAGCAGGCAAGATCATTGCTGACCCCAGTCACCTCCTGTTCCTAAGATTCTCCAGCAGACAGAGAGCAGGCAGACACTACAGGTCAATCAAAACCAAAGCAGCTAGCTCTCCAACAAGCTCTTGCCCTCAGTAATCGTCCAAGTACATGACAGATACTAACAGCACCCCTCCTAATTGTTAACTCCTAACAGTTGCACTATATACTTTATCAGATGTAACCAACATAGGTGTTTTTATGTAAAGGGAGGCCTGAGAACTACTGGAGGAAACATCTCTTATACATCACCTTTTTTCTTTCTTTCCCTAACATTATAAAACACCCTTCTCCATATGGACTTTCTCCTCCTCTAACGGTGAGAGAACAGAGTGAACAGGGAGGAAAAGGGAGGAGAGGAGTGAGTGTTTTTGTTCAGGAGAAAGGCGTGCTCCTGCGTTCTCAGGATGTTGCCCTTAAAGCCTGGAGGTTTGAGCTTCCTGTCTAGGGAAACGATCGGAGAATAGACAAGGCCCTGGGGTTAAAATGCTATGTTCCAACTGTAGCTGTGGACACTTTGCAGCGCAGGTCACCAAGCACAGAGGGAGGGAAAATTTACCGCTCTATGGAGTCTGGAGCTACATGGGAGAGGTAAGCAAAAATATTCTCAAAAGCTTTTTTCTTGTGTTTCCACTATTAGCAAGCCTTTGCTGAGCAATAAAGTCCTGACTGAATGTAAGAACTTTGTAATGTGGTCCTAGTAGCATCCTTGTCCATCCTCCATGTAGGTTTTCCACCTGGACTAGTGACACTCACTCAACAGATCTTAAGCGGAAGAAGGTACTGGCCTGACACTGGATGTCAACAGAAACAACATGGACAGATGTCAGGCCTTTATGGATTTTATGGACGAATTTGATTAGAGACAACTTGCTCCTTAATGTGCAACTATTTTCAGATTTGTACTGGAAGTATTACATTTCTGAATACATTTAATGGATATACATCCAGATACTCTCTTTTATCCAGCTCTCTATCAGAGTATAATCATATATTCCAGGGTCTCATTGGCAACTTGATTATTCAAAAAGAACTAAAAGACGCCATGTCCAACAATGACAGCTGCAATCTCCCCCTGGACACAGACACACTTGGTCTCACCTACATCTACAGTGTGGCCTTCTCACTGGGTCTCCCTTGCAACCTGTTGTCCCTCTGGGGTCTGTACCAACTGGGCCGCTCCGGCGGGGGTGGCTGCCAGCTGGTCTACATCCTCAACCTCCTGCTTTCCGATCTCCTCCAGCTGCTCACTCTCCCCCTCTGGATCCTCTACCTCCAAGGGGCGCACCGCTGGCCTTACGGTCGTCCCGCCTGCGAAATTGTGGGCTATGTCTTCTATGTCAACGTTTACGCCAGTGTGGTGTTCCTCTGTTTGATAGCGTTGGACCGGTGCCTGGCGATTGTACACCCGCTAAGTAGCCGTGGCGTACGGACGGTGCGGGTGGCGGCAGTTACAGGGGTGGCCATCTGGATGCTGACCTTCCTGTTCTGTCTAGGCGGGCTGCTTCCGTCAGTGTTTGACACAGAGAGGCTGTTGTGTCTAGAACAGTACCCCGTCAGCTCCAGATATGCCCACTTCAAGATCGCCACTGTCGCATTGGGGTTCCTGCTGCCCTGTGGCATTCTGGGGTGAGTAGGAGACTGAAGGAATCATCAGGGAATTGCCCACTTTTGCCCACTACAAAAAGTGTTTTCTCTTTAGACACGATACGTAGTACATATATAATTACACATAATACAACTAAGTAACAACATTGTAATAACGTGTATCTTAAATTGGAAAGCGACTTTGAGAAGCATCCTGTCTAATGTCCTGTGACATCTTTATTTTCATGCAGAGATGACCTTTGAACTCTGTCTTCCTCTCCCTTGTTTCAGCTACACCTCCGCCCGTATCGGCGTGACCCTCCGACACTCACCCTCAGTCTCCAACCAGGACAGCCATAAAATAACTGGCATCCTTGTCATCATTACTGTAATTTTCATAGTTGTCTTTGGACCCTACCATCTGGTCGGTGGCTACCGTTTCATCTCTCTCCTCCTCAGAGAGGACCCTTGTGAGTTGGAACGGTCTATCTTCCTGTGTTACCGGCTCTGCTATGGTCTAACCAGCCTCAACACCCTGTTGGACCCGCTCTTCTACATCTTCCTGTGTCAAGATGCACGCCTGGAGCTCCGCCGGTCCTTGACCCCTTGTCTGGAACGAGGGCACGCAGGCCACAAGCAGATGGCAGTGGGCAGAGCAACAGAGTGTAGAGAGACTCGGTTGGACATGTTTTGAGATTCTTGTTATTTTTTAAGATATATTTTCAGGCATTTTACGCAGAGATGGGCAGTATTTATGATTTATGTATTTAAAATATAGATTTCAAATTCCATCGATTTTTATCAAACATTATATATACGATGATATATAATTTTTTTCTGAAAAAATACATTTGTGCTCATAAGTGTGCATACCCTGGCAGAAATTGGGAAATGTATTCTGTGTTTTTGATAATGACTTTTCATGCGAAACATCTGACTTTTAAGTAAGGATAGTGATCATATGAAGCCATTAATGATCACACAGCTTTTTGGCTCCTTTTTAAACCATACTGGTAACAGAAATCACCCAAATGGCCCTGATTAAAAGTTTACATACTCTTGAATGTTTGACCTTTTAACAGATACACAAGGTGACACACACAGGTTAAGATGGCAACTAAAGTTTAATTTCCCACACCTGTGGCGTTTAAAATTTAATTTAGTGTCTGTGTAGAGATAGTCAATGAGTTTGTTTTCTCTCACATGGATGCAATGAGCAGGCTAGATACTGAGCCACGGGGAGTAGAAAATAACTTTTAAAAGACCTGCGTAATAAGGTACTGGAATTGCATAAATTTGGAAATGGATATAAAACGATATCCAAAGCCTTGTAAATGCTGTTCAATCACTTATTAAGAAGTGAAAAATTCAGGGATCTCTTGATACCAAGCCAAGGTCAGGTAGACCAAGAAAGATTTCAGCCAAAACTGCAAGAGGTATGTTACAGATACAAAAAAAAACCACAGGTAACCTCAAAAGACATACAGGCTGCTCTGAAAAAAGACGGTGTGGATGTTTCAAGGAGCATAATTCGACAAACCTTGAACAGAAATTAGCTGCATGGTTGAGTTGCCAGAAAGAAGCCTTTATTGCACCGGTGCCACAAAAAAGCCAGGTTTCAATATGCCTGACAACACCTTGACTTCTACCTAGCTTCTGGCACACTGTAATTTGGAGTGTCCAGACAAAAATAGAGCTTTATGGTCATGACCATAAGCGCAATGTTTGGAGAGGGCTCAACAAGGCCTATAGTGAAAAGAATACCATCCCCACTGTGAAGCATGGTGGTAGCTCACCGATGTTTTGGGGGTGTGTAAGCTGTAAACACACGGGGAACCTTGTGAATTGATTGGAAGATGAATGCAGCATGTTATCGGACAATACTGGCAGAGAAGTTGGATTCTTCTGTGCGAAAGCTGTGCATGCGACCCTCTTTTTAATTGTCAAGTTACCAAAAGGTTTTGGGAAGATTTGGGTACTCACTTTCTCCAATCTCAAAATATAACTCACTCATTCACCCTGAAAGATATTATCTGTTTCTTCTGTTTCCCACAAGATGGCACCCTGGAGTTTGTATTTAACTTTATAATCTTATATGCTAAGTTCTTTATACACAAGCCGAAATTTAACAAGTCTTCCTTCTGTTTTAAACATTATGTTTTGGAACTTAATATGCTCCTTAAATCACACAAGCTTGTAAAGAACAAGAAGAATGGAAAACTTTTGTATCAATATTATGACCTATTGCCCAATTCCTCCTAATTTTCTTATTTTTCCACCTTTTTTTTGTTTGTTCATTGTCTCTGGTATGGTATGTCTGTATAAATGTTTATTTGTATGTTGATGGATTTACACATTTGTACCCAATGTTACCTTCAATAAAAAATAAAAATGTGGTCATCGAATTTGCCGTTACTGGTGCAGACACCGTGGTTGCGGATGTGACAATTTTAGACGAGAGGGAGGAGTACTCTAGCTAGGTAGCTGATATTAATTGGGATGCAGGTTGTCAACCCACATCATCTGATCAAGTCAGTGTGGAATGGGGCTGTTTAGTGTTTTGTGTTTGTTATTATTGTTCCCAAATAAGTCTGCGATTAAACAACACTGTGTGGGCACTATACTTGAAAATGCACTTGAAAAAGTTGTTCTCCATTATTTGCTGATTAGAACAAGATTGGCAGAGATAGGAGCATCAACTGAGTCAGTGTACTGGTGAAGGGATAGATCAAATAGGCTGATAGATGGAAGGTTTGCAAAGTGATTTCATGCTCCCTTGTAAAAGTATTTTTTGTATTTTTAAAATACAAAAACACAGTAGTTTGTTTTCATACATGTTGTGGCTGCTGTTTTTTGTAGTTTATTTTGATACACTTTAAATAAATGCATTTGGATGTTTCTTTGCTTACCCCTATTGGCTAGAGATTGTGCAGATTGAGAGTTTTTGCTGATAGAGTAGTACAGGGCTGACCAAGCCTGTTCTTGGAGAGCCACAATCCTGTAAGTTTTCACTTCAACCCTTGTTGTGGGCAACATGTTTTAGCTTTCCTTAAGGTAATTATTAAAATCAGGTGTGCTATATTAGGGTTGAAGTGAAAACTTACAGGATGGTGGCTCTCCAGGAACAGGGTTGCCCAGCCCTGGAATAGTAGGTCGGTTTGTACACATGCTGAAGGAAAATGCCACCAGAGGTGACCCTAACTAAAGAAAGGTGGATAGACTATTATTATGGCACTTGTTCTTTCATCAGTTGAAACTTAGCAGGATAGGACATTGTATCGAGACTGGACTAGATCACAGGGTTTTCCAGAACTTACTCAATGTTCATCTACCAATTTGCTGCTTAACATTCATGATGGGAAAGAGCAGCTCTTGTGCCACCCAGTGGACAGAGCAGGAACTACTTTCCTCACTTAAAGCAGTGCCCTTGTGGCCTCTGTTTACTACAACCATATCAATGCAGTGCAAAGGATATTCCTTGTTACCAATGTCATAATATCAATAGGCCCCAAGTGTTTGCTTATGATTTTTCATGTTTCCATTTGCAGCAAATGTAAAAAGAAATATATTTAATGTTTCAAAACATCAAATATTTTAAGCCATCCACAGTCACACATATAGACAGAAACTGTTTCAGGCTGTAATTGTTAAGCTTCGAGCAGGCGTTTGAATAATGTGATAGTGTCACTGTTTACTGGACCAATGCCCTGGCGTCAATGCCCTGACCCCTAACGCCCAGATCACACAGAGTCCATCACTGCAAATGCGTAACAGCAGAATTTCCAATGAAGGAGTCTGCCAGTGATGCAAAGACGCATATCACTATGCGTAGCACTGTGGATGCAGTGCGTTCGGGGTTATGCATGCATTGGATTTATCCTACTCATGCATCAAAACTTCTATGTTATCCGGATGTTGTGAATTTGGAAAGTCATTTATTACTTGGCTAATCTAATCTGAATTAAACTATTGTATACAAGGAATTGACTCAACATACGTATATAAATATATAATTTGTAGCCAACCCCTACTTGGCACCAATACAGATCAAATGTGCAGTTGCTAGCTTTTTTAAACTTCCACAACTTTTGTATAGGCAACTAACCTGGTAGCTCAATATCATCTGTATTACATCTCCACGCATTCACCTTTTAACGATGTGTTTGTATCAGTTGTTGTTAAATCAAAGTTTTTTTTAACTTTCAAATCGTTGGTATTAGGGTTGCTAAATGTAGGAACTTCGAACATTGATAACGTTAATGATCAACCATCGATTAATCGTTATTAAAATGTAACGTAAAACAAACTATAGACATCTTATAGGACTCATATTACAGCTGAAATCGCGAGGAGGGTATTCCTGCACAACTGGAGGCTGCAGTTTTAGGACCCCAGTTCTAGGACCGCAGTTTTCTGTGTCTAGATTGATACAGACAGGCGTTTTTACTTTTTAAATTCATAAACCTTACCCTAACCTTAACCACTCTGAAACCTTGCTGTTAAACCCATCTAAAATATAATTATGTGACAGACTTTTGAATGCTCCACTGTAAAGCGTGGTTTGTCTACTGGGGGTTGCCGTAGGTGTGAGACTTATGAAAGGGTTATGTTGTGAATGTGAACGGGGCTAGTTGAGTTCGGTGAAGTGAATACAAGTGGTGATTCCAGATTGTGTCCGTGTTTCATTTCCATATAATCATACTAACTACGAATCCAAAAATTACTTGGTTACATTTACATGCTACCGAGTGGAGAGTGAAGCCCAACTGAATATTTTGATATTTTAATCCGTAGTGGACATCATTTCACTGTTTTACGTTCCACTGTCTATAACATTTATTTAAATTAACAAAAACCTCTGAATTAGTAAGTCTATAGACGGGACGGTTATTAATGTGTACGTTTCAAGCGTTAACACAAAAAACTAGGGTCCTGAAACTGCGGTCCTAGAACTGGGGTCCTAAATCTGCATCCTCCGGTTGTGCAGGAACCAAGGGGGTAGCTTTTCATCCGGAAGTCGAGGCTTGTATGTAGCAAGTCAGATGCTACCAGGCTATCAGCTCACGTTAGCATTCCATTCATTCCAATGAGTTTAGGGGTCACTTTGACAGCGAATAAATTGAAATCGGAAGCGTTTAAAGACTCTATTTCTCCAATGTTTATTTCTAAAGATATAGGGCTATGTATAAAAAGCTCCAATACCTTGTACCTCACGTTATGGCCCTGTATCAGCAGTTTTTGTAAACGTATGCTAGTTCCTGACTTATAACCACGTGACTTCCTGTCGCACAGTAGAGAAATTACTGTATATTCCAGTAGAAACTCGCAGACAATCGGTGGGACGTGGAGGCATACAGTCAAGGGAGAAGCCCATCGCAACAAAATATTTCTTTCTCTACTTCTACTATGGTCTCAAGTCTCTACATGAGCAAGATTCGGGAATGCTGTCTATGCAAATGGGAGCAGATTCTTCAGGCGCGTCTAACATAAAAATTACCGCTTTCAGAGACGTTGCTCACATCACATCTACGTCATCACGCTCAGCTGAGGCTGCGCAGCATGCTCGGCTATCATTTTAAAAAGTTGTTCAATTGGGCTTCAAGCTCTCTCCGTTGAAATGAATGAGATCGTTCCATCCTGTTATTAATACATCCATGGCAGGAACATACTACTGGAAACCGCAGTAAAACGTTACAAGGCAAAATGCGGATCATGATTATGCTAACAAAATAGCTCCTCTATTTAACATTTAAGCCATGTACTGTAATATTTGAGTTTATTGATGATATAGCTGTCCCAGAGAGATTTTTTATGGTCAGCGACAAACCTCCAACGCCAATAACAGCTCCCGTCACCAAAGTATGAACTGAATATCTTTGCTAGTCTTTGAGTTGCCCCCGACTCCCCGATTTTTTTCTGGCATGATTGATATTTTTGTGAAACCCGTGAGGAGCTGTAGCAAATGAGAGGGCAGAAACCTTGAAGTTTTCAAGTATACATGTGGAATTAACATACCCTGGAAATCCAGAGTTCTCGCGAGAGCACAATTTGAATTTGCTCAGCAAGTTACTCCAATATGGTCCAGCTGCGGCCTGTAGCCACTCAGGCCACACCCCTGCTCACGCCACGCCCCCCGCTCATGTCAAGCCCCTTGGCTAACCTTTAATGCGTTTAATTAGTAGCTAGCGCTAGCTAGTATGTACTGTAGCCACAGTAGAAGCACCACATAATGATTACATCTCATTGGTTGTCTAAATACATCCATTGTTTATTAAGATAAGCATGTAAACGATAAGGAACAATGAAAACACAATGTTTAAACATTAGTGAATATTTTAGACAATGAAACGGCGAGTTAATTTGTTCGCCGTGTAGTAGCTATACCATTGGATGTATGCAGAAATGAAAAAACAATGTTTGACGTTACTTGAATATTTTTAGACAATGAAACGGAGAGTTCATGAGTTATATTAAGAGAACGAAATATACTTATAAGAAGCTCATGTTACCGGTTGCTACGACAACTCAAACAAACTGTTGCTAGTGCGCATGTCTATTTACATCATTGTTTATTTTAGATAAGCATGTAAACGATAAGGAACAATGAAAACACAATGTTTAACGTTAGTGAATATTTTTAGACATTGAAACGGCGAGTTCATGAGTTCGCCACGTATACCATTGGATGTATTAAGAAAACGAACTATACTTATAAGAAGCTCATTAACATGCAGTTTTGTTACCGGTTGCTACGACAACACAAACAAACTGTTGCTAGTGCGCATGTCCATTTACCTCCATCGTTTATTTTAGATAAGCATGTAAACGATAAGGAACAACGAAAACACAATGTTTAACGTAAGTGAATATTTTTAGACATTGAAATGGCGAGTTCGAGTTCGCCACGTCTACGATTGGATGTATTAAAAGAACAAACTATACTTGTGCTCATGAACGCGCAACATAAACAAACTGTCGCCGCTCACTCCACGCCGTTTATTTTCTAAAGTATTCACTAATGTTAAACAAACAATGGATGTAATGAACCATACATTAGACAACCAAGGATATGTAATCATTATGTCGTGCTACTA
>JACXGM010029104.1:0-13803 GCA_016801145.1 Umbra pygmaea
ACATTATGCTTCGCTCCTTGAGTTTTATTTCAATAATTATTTGTAAAGAAAAGCCAGTGTCATCTTTTGCCTGCAATGAGAGATATTGTTATGCAAGGTCAGCAATAGTAGCTACTCTGTGGTGGCTCTGACTTAATAGCTACTTATGAAATTATATTATGTAATTATCAAAATAAAGCTATTAAAATAAAATAATAGCTACTATAAAGTAAGTGAAAAAACCATAGCATGGTGACCACTTATGCAGTTAATTTGTCAGCTACTTTTTGCCAGCCCACTCTCCTGTTTTTTGCAGACTTTGAGGTGTTCCCTTGCGTTTTAATCAAACTGTCAAATTCCGTGTTTTAATGAAACTTTCTAAATCCTCGTAACCTTCAAGCAATAACCGTTGCTCTGTTGCGGAAAAAATCTGGGCGTTCTCTTTGGCCATGATGAGCAGCCAATAGCAGTGTTGCTGATCAGCGTTTCTACCATCGATACATCTCCCCTTTTATGCCAACGCGCGTACGCATCATCTCAGATCACTCAATCCAGTGATACTAATCGTAAACGGCAGGAGTGTTCGAAGAACCAAATTAGCCAGATCATGATTAGCCAGATGAAGTCATCTTGGATATGTCATTTGATCTCGGATGTATTAAGCGACGTACGAAGAACGGACCCCAGGTGAATTGTTTTATTTAACATCATTCTAGGCTGCTCTCGTGGGGGAAAAAATAATAAACTGTTTGTGATGCAATTCCATTACTATGGGCAGCGGAGAAAACAATTTATTTATGATTTTACATTTTTGAAAAGAGGCTGGCGCAATTAATTATTGATAGCTTTGTATCAAAACAAAAGGGGTTATTACTACCTTTTACGGGGTTAGCATGATTTTACTTGAAACAAAATTAATTTGTTCTGAAAATAAACACTTGTCAACAAAATGCACGTTACTAATGTATACAACGGGCTCAATACGTACTACCGGCACATCCGGGAACTTAACTCCGAGAGCTGGCGGACCACCCGCGGACCAGCAGTGCCAGAGCTGGTGGTCCGCCAGGCGGTTTACTCATCGTTTAACCGAGTAGGGGGAGGCTGCAGACCTGGAGCCGGCAGATACATGACCCAGACAGTTTTAAGCCCCTGTTGTTCCTGATGCTTCCAGTAGGGGGAGGCTGTAATATGAGCCTAACTATATATCAGAACTTGCAGCGTGATACAGACAGGCAATTTTTATTTTCTATCATTACATTAACCATAAGCCTTACCCAAACCCTTGCCCTAACCTTAACCACTCAGAAACCTTGCTGTTAAGCCCATCTAAAATATATTAAGAATACCTTCAGTATTTACACTACTGAAATGTTACGTCAGAAATAGCCTACATTAATTTGGAAACGTGCTGAAAGAAACAAAAAATATCTTTCTACCCCTACTGGACGCATTAGGAATAACAGGGGCCTAAAACTGTTCAATAGGCCGTAAAACTGTACCCTGGGCCGTATATCTGCTGGCTCCAGGTCTGCAGCCACCCCATATAGGAGTAACCAGCGGTCCACTGCCGGCCAAGAGGTCCAACCGGCAGGTGAACAGCGTTTTAGCCCTTGAAAAATAGTCTTAAGTAAAAAAAGACAAGCTTTTTTCTTTAATATCTATTTTAAAACTGAATTCAATTTAGAATTTTAAAATAAACCTAACTGTGTTTGTATTGTATTTGAATGTTGTAGTAACCAAATTTATAAATAGTTTAAAATATGTTTAATTTCCAGATAGAAATCTAGAACATAAGCCTAGCCTAGGATATAGCCCATACACAGCTGATGGACTAACTGGAACAAAACTATGAGTGCGTAGGTTTCCCGCAGGATCTGTCTAAAACTATGCTCATTCGTCAACACTCCCGCTGGCAAACGATGAGCAAAATGTCTTACCCGGACATTTACTCCTACCTCACCGAGTCACCAGGTATTAAGCCAATGAATGATTTTACTTTGTTTTTGAAAGCATTAAATTATTATGTCTTTATATTCAGAGTAGGCCTACTGAGTACACTTTTCTGGACAGCAGCAATACAAAAATACTGTAGCCTGTGTTTAAGGTTGCATGCTTGTAATCACAAGACGCTGACGTTAGCTATGATTATGTCAATAAAAGTAAAATATGTACCTATTTCCACCCATCCCCTGTTATCACCCCTTTACATGTGAATGAATATTAATATCTTAGGCCTACCTGATATGAAATGTTGTCCACAAACATAAGTGTGTGGAGATACAATCGTCTCGATCGACGGTACAGTATAGCTAGGTGCAGCCATATTGCCTTCTTTCTGTATATTTCTTTTTACATGGCAAAATAATGAATTTCAAATTAGTTTTTTTTTACATTATTTGTGCACCAAACCAAACAACTCTTTGGCATGTTGTAGTAAGTCCACTTTCTCGATCCGATACTGTATGCATATACTGTACTGTCATTGACTGTATTGGCGGTTTGTTATTCCCCAAAAAGGCGCGTGAATCTGTTCACAGACATTCTATGATATAGCACCGGTTGTGCGTATGCTGACCCTCTTAAAAATGTGTAATGTCAGGGCATCGCGTGTGTTTTGGTCTTGGTCGAGTGCCATCATCCTATTTTAAAGTAATTTCACAAACTGTGGAAATGCTTAGCCCGTTGTATACCTTCCCAAATTAGTAGGTGCGACTCAAAAAAACATTTGTTTTCAACTACTCTGGAGATATCGACATACATATCGTGTACTGCCGCATTGTAAGTAGACACCCTTGAGATTATAACCATGTCATTTTTTAGGAGAAAAGTGTTTAAGACCACATTAATTGTTTCACGTTAAATTATGCTAATCCTGCAATACATAAAGGGTAGTTATAACCCTTTTCATTTCGATACAAAGCTAGATTATTAGTCATTTTTAGCAAAGAACGAAGATGGGGACACAATGATGAAGGGTTTGGATAAGAGATAAATACCGAAATGAAATGTGCGCAAACTGCATTTACCTACACATCATTTACCTAGTGAAAAACCGATGACATTCTGTCTGCCAACACCCAAATGACACCAATTTTGAAGAACATGACTTTCAATGTTATAAAGTCAAGCAAGCAAAGGGCTTGCAAAAAGTGGAGCCTCCCAAGATGTTTTTTATCCCATGCCAGATTTTCCTATCCAATTTTAACCTGTCATGTCGCCCCGTGGCCCCCGTCACAACCCACTTGCAGGAGGTTGAATATTGATCACATGCTTTCTCCAAGCACCTGTTCTTATCACATTGCTGGTTCAACACAGAATCTTTATGGTAGATGTGGGAGGATTTTAAAACATTCAGCAAATACACAACCGCAATTAATTTCACAGGCTCCTGACCACACAAAGAGTGACTTGAGAGCACAATATGTCTAGGTAATTGTGTCCGACTACTTACCTTTATACCAGGCAGCGCTGTGCCAATATGTGCCACCCCTAACGGGGCAGCCTGGCATAGCCGGAATGCCGTGACCAGGATTGATCCCTGGCTACTGAGATGCCTTTGTCCTAGGAAGCAGTCACTTGCTTCATGTGGATGCCCCCCAGGCTTTATTTTTTGTTTGTTTGAGGGACTCTGCGCAGGATAAAGAAACTCCATCTATTCTTCAGCAAATCAAACATGAAATATTACTTTTACAAGCAGGCTCCAGAAAAAAAACCCTAGCCTTAACTCTAAAATAGGCAGCTACTTATATTGTTGGTTAAACTGAATAAAAATATTACATTTTAGGCATTCGCCAGATGATCTCATCCATAGTGACTAGCACATTGGGTAACTGCTCAAGTCAAAGCTTTTTGAATTAAATTCACACCAGTAGCCACTATTGGACCATTGACAGTCTAAAAATATTAGCACTCTCCTAAATAATAAAGGCCTGAAAGAGAGAGTATTTCCTGCAGGCTATCAGATACTCTGGCCTGGTTGGCCTTGGCCTGTCACTACATGAAGGCTTGTTCTGATCTGGTTTCTCATCGCTACTTGGGAGTAGCGAATCGAGGGGTTAGCTGTTTAATTATTGAAGGAAAGTGTACAGTAAGAATTTAATAGTCTCTTCAAATTACTTTAAAAATCATATCCAGCACACCATCAAATATTAATGCAGATTTACATCAAGTTGAGGCATGTCAGTGTTTTTCTAGCTCGTTAATTCAGTTCGAGAACAACGATGACTTGTAGCCCGATAAGGATGACCATGATTCAGGATCATACAGCACGTCTAAACAGTCCTCTGCAGCCTGGAGCTTCAAGGACAAGAACATGCTCACACACAGAGACAGATAGTCAGCTGCATTGTCACCTTTTTACGGCCTTGCTGTACCTCCAGGGCTATTTGGAGATAAACTGCAGGACAGTGGAAGGAAAGCCCTTAATCGGGCTTCACCTTGAAAAGTGTAACATCCAACAACAGTCTCTTTTTATTGTTCTCTCAAAAATATAACACTTTTATTTTCTCTGTCTTAAAAATATCTAAAACCATTTTTTCCTTTTCTGTTAGATGGTGGAGAAAGATGACATTAGTGTTAGATGGGCAGTTGTTTGCTAAACAGGATTGTGTGTGCATTTCATCTGCTCAATATGTTTTGGGCACACCCACACAGACAGCCACACCCACAAGTAAAGAATGACAGTAGATCTGCAATTTAAACTAAGGTCTCCTTTATTCTTTTTTGTTCACTTTATATATCTATTTATCCATTTTTTTTCTACATACGAGTCCTTTAAAAGTTAGTCGTCATGCTTTAGGTGCAGCTTCAGTGTGGGAGCACATGCAAGATGGTGGTCCGGGTGGAGGTTGCAGTGGATGTGGGGGTGAGAGGACGAGGAAAGAGGTCTGACCACCCGAGTGTACCACACCGGGACAACTGAACAGTCACCAAAGAATCACAACGCAGTCAGGACGGCTGACTGACTGAACAACCGCCCGACCGGGGACCACAGATAACTGGGATCACTCGATTGTAGGGAAGCAGTTCTGTTTCTTGCAAATAGTTCTGACCGGTCCATTTTGGGGACGTTTGTGTCATGACATCATCGATTGACATCTTTAGTGCAGTCAAAAAAATAAGGAACATACTATAAGACAAGCAGGCAGCCTTTAAAAAAAGTTTCAGACAGTCTTTAAAAAGAGTAAGATGAGGAGTAAAGGGGGGGGCTCATTAAAGGGGAGTAATATTGCTCTTGACCTGGATCTAGTTCTCTTTCTGAGGCCTGCCTCATGGCTTGGTTCCTCCTCTGTCTTTGACCTCAGGACGAAATTCTTCCACAAAAGGACAGTGAGGAAGGGACGGAGGGAGAAACAAAAATATGTGTTTGACCACATACAGCCGTGTTGAAGAGTCTCTAGCCTGTTCCTCAACTGTGCGCATTGAGTCATTCATCCAAGTGACCACAAATAACACAGCCCTGTTTGCAGTCAAGAGGCCTTTCAGAAAAACTAAAATGTGTATCACAAGGTCAAGACAACATATAACATTTGATTTCTGGTAATCAATGACTAGTACATTTCTGGCCATTGCAGAAAAGGAACAATTGCATTTTTTTCAAGTTAGAAAAGGATAAAACATAATCAAATACATCCCGGCGGTTTCATGGGAGGCAAGAAAGTGAGAACAAAAACTAGTCAGTGAGGGAAGAATAGTTGCACAGGCATCACATTTTTTAACCAGTATAATCCTATACGCCTAATTTCAATAGCAATAAGAGAGGTTCACAATATTTACACCTTGGTAATCAACAGCTACAGAAATACTGAGAGCCTGACACAAAATTCCATCACAAAACTGGAATACAACAAAACAAAAACCCATCTCATTTTACAAATGAAGAAAAGACATTGGTAAAATGACAAGTACAAAAACAAATAACATGTAATATCATAACTAGCAATCTGTGTGAAGACACAGGTTTAGAAAAAAACTGAAAGCAAAATAAAAGTAAAATTATCCCCATTTCTTTTTTGCTCAATAAAGAAAATGAAGGGAAAACCACACAAGGACATTGTCATCTTTGGTGCAGATTCCACAGCAATATCTAACGTCCTGTTGCCATGACGTAACATGAAGGGTGTCATGCGCACGCACGCACCTTGCTCTAGACAGACAGACGCACACACTCACGACACATACTGCTGGGACTGCTTGATATAAAAATACACCAAGTTATGGAATACCTCATGATAACAATTTCTATCTGCAGCATGTCTGTTCACATTGGGGTTCGTCACTGGCCATCAAGTACAATGCTCAACGCTCAATAACAAACACATTTACAATGCTGATATTAACGAAGAACACAGACAATACAGTAGCAAGTTGTCATTACTGGCATCCAGAGTTGTGTTGTAGAAACAGCCTATATAGAAAAGATTAGCACACAGGAGAGAGCAGGGAAAAGAGCTTCTAGATCACCCAGTAATATGGAAGGATCATACTCATATTGGTCATTTGATAGATGGTGGGCCCGTGTGTCTTTTGTGTTCCCTTGGAAGTTTACTCACACAATGAGCAATCAGCATTAAATTTGAGTTCTATAAACAGCCACAAGATCTCAGAGACCTAGGAATTAACCCGTCTCTATTAATGACATGACTTAAAACTACTTTAGACCTTCATAACAACCCCAGATCACCCTCAAATTCCTAGTTTACCCTTAGAATCCTGGCTTCAATCATGCATAGTTGCTACAGATCTTAGATCTAATTAATATACTATATAAAATCAAATTACCTACATGTTGTAGGTTGTTTAGCAAAGGCTCTTTCAGCATTTACCACACTAGCCCACTAGCCCGTCTCTCCTTATCTGGTTGAGAATATTTATAGTGAAATTGCATAGGTTTAATGCAACATTGTTTGAACTGGTTGTTTTCCAGGCCTTTAAGCGAAGGACAACAATGTGTGCAAGGGGGATTGTTCAAGTATCTTATTTCATGACATTTTAATAATGTTGTTTGCGATCCCAATGAATGTAAAACCTTGCTAACTCTCTGTGACATTTTCAGAACAGTAGCTCTGATGAAGAGTTTAGATAATGACTAGTCTAATATCAGATACGTAAATGTTGTTCAACAGACATTCATGCAGAGGCCTGGTAATTTACAATATGCTAAAGCAATAGATTACAGTATATAACAAATTAAGTGCATGAAACAATCGGAAGACGTGCATTCTTGGGGGTTGCAAAGTAGTTTTACTAGACACAGACACCATTTTTTCTCAACATTTAAATTAGGAATGTTATCATGACAATTCTAAGCTGTAGACCCTAAACATTAGGTCAGTCTACAACAGTATTATGATGAAGCTACAAAAGAAAACAGATTTTAATGTTCACTGCCAGACAATAAAAAACTAGGTTGGCAGGATTACAGGGAAATAAAGCTGGCATTTTCTGTATTTTAAATACATATCATAGATTCTATTGGATCTGGTGTACCTCAGATCAAGTACTGAAAAAATATGTTTTGCAGATGTCAAATAATTCAGCTCAGATATAAAACCTACATTTGGATGAAGACTTCTGGAACATAGAACGGGGGGTAGATGGTGAAACTCCAGTAGCTGCAAAAAATGCTGCTGTATTAAATGGACCATTTTTGTTCCTGCAATTGTGGCTCTAACCTTTTAAATGTTTCAGCCACAAATTATTATTAGCCCAGCTAGAAAATGAACTACTATCATCAGTAACCCAACTTTTTCTTTAGAACCCTTGAGTTCTTTAGAACCGAATTCACAACCAGGCTGGAGAGAAAAACATAAACGATAATGTTATTAACTACACAGAAATGCCATTATTTTGTAGTCTTCCTTGATGCATTTCAAACCTTAATTCAGAATACTGCTATTACATACCAGTCTAAAACTATTTTGACAGTGTTAAAACTATTTTGACAGTGTTAACTTCAATTACTGTAGTTAGTCTAAATACATAATTTTTTTGTGGGGTTGTCCAGAATTAATTTTGTGATATGTGCCAAAAACGTTTTAACACACATTCAATAAATATTTTTGAATAACATGAGCATAGACAATTAATGTTCATGAGGATTATGAAGGTATAATGTAGCTCCTATGCAGTGTCATTGATAGAACATACCATAATCCTGCCATTATTTAGTTGTAATATAATTTACATCTCCCAAACACAGAAAGTCTAAATTCACATCACAAAAATTTAAGCACCCCCCCGCACACGCACACACGCACACACACGCACACACACACAAACAAAACAAACGCATATCAATAGAGAACCGTGATTCAAAGCTGCCTGTGCAGAAAAAAGATGCTGGCATTCAAAATTCCCTCGAGGGGGTCCTAGTGCTCATGGACCCAATCAGCTCTGTAGACCTCGGAGACAGTTCCCATGCAAAGCCATGGCTTGAGTCAATAAGAAAAAAACGTGCAGCGTCACATCACCTACCCCTTACCCACCAGGCCAATAGACTTCAGGTAATCATCAATAGCTTCCACCATGGCCCGTGCTCCAGTTTGGAATGGATTCAACAACAAACAATGTCAACACATAATTAATTAGGGGCTAACTGTCCAAAACAGTGTTTCAAATCAATTATGATTCTATGAATGCAAAAATCAATTTGTATTTAGCAAAATTTCATATGTGCTTTCAATACAGCGGCAACAACGTTGTCCTGTACGCTCAGTTGGTAGAGCACGGTGCTTGCAACACTTCGGTTGTAGTTCAATTCAGAAGGGATCAATATGAAAAGATGACAACATGTATGACTTCTCCAGATTGGGTAGCTCTGGATAAGTGTGTCTGCTAAATGACTGAAATGTCAAATTTAAAAAAAATACATCAAAAGGTCAAATTCTACAATATGTTAATCATACCATTAAGTTACATGGCATTGCACCGGGTCCTATCAGGTGTGCAAATACTTTGGGAGGGAAACAAAACTAAATACATTTTTCAGTAACTAAAACCAATTAGAAACTGTTTAAAAATTATAATGGACCTACATTCATACAGTTTCTTGATGGTGTCCAGTTCATCAATAATAATCTAAATAACAGCTAGATAGTAAGGAAGCATCAAAATTTTTAGGAAATGTTATGGATCAACACCTGGACTCTATTAGTGACCAAGTGTGGCCATCCATGGGGAAAAAAGGAGTTCAACACCCCTGATCTAGCCGAACAATGTACATTCTACGTTCTGGTTACAGAAGAACTTCTAGAGTAACTACATGGTATTTAGACAATGTCATGTAAAGTCTTGCAAGTAAAAGAACAACTAAAAGGATTCCAGTTAAAAATGGCAAGACATTGTGATTAGATAGTGGAGAACAACGGGTTCCCTCGAATTAAAAAAGAAGTTACATCCATGAGGAACGGGAACTGTGGTTTCAGGACGGAGAGGAGTGGCCGGAACCACCTGTTTTGTTCATAACAAACACTCAGACAGACAAACGCACGCGCAGGCATGCACGCACGAATCTTACGTGCAGGCGCACACACCAACACACGTGCACACACAGACGTGAAGTCTCAGTGGCTGGTAGCTTTGAGGAGCCTCTCAGGCCTCGAGAGGGGTTTGGGTTGCAATGGGTTGTGTTGGGTGAGGAGGTTTCCCCAACCCCCCGATCAGGAGTTAAGGGAGAACTGGTCCTGCTCGATGGGCTTCTTCACCCAGGCCCCTAGGCCTGACTTGTGGAAGACCTTAATGAGTGTTGTCTTGGCGTTGTGGTATTCCAGCGCCGCCTGCTTGGCGTCATGGTACGAGTTGGGCTTCGACACTTTGATCCTCAATGTAGATGACAGCTGGAGTGATGAGGGGGAGAAAGATTTCAGAATGAACAGAAAACTACTTTGAATCAAATATGGAAGTACAGATTTATATAAAAAAAACTGGTTGATCAGTGCTTGATCGTCAACCTCTATGGTTTTCAAAAAAGATGTAACAAGGTGACACTTGTGGTGTGTTTGTTTTGTGTGTCAGAAACCCTTCTTTACCTTGGAGTGCAGGCGAACCCAGCGGCTGTAGAGAGCATGCTTGCAGAGGCGAGAGGCTCGCCCCATGTCGTCTTTACCCGTGGTTGCGTTGATGACCTCCAGAGCCTGGTCGCCCACAGCCCAGTTCACGCTGAAGTTTGGTGCCTTGCCCGGCTGCCTTGCCTCAGCATTGCTGATGCCTGTAATCACAGGTAAAGCCTTGGATTAAGTGTTTGAATTCACTTTCTGAAAGACAGTGATTCTGAGCTACCAGGAATGGAATCTCGGACAAGGTTCAGTGTGCAACGTGACCAAAGTGTATTGCAAGCTTTAGGGGCAGTAGAGAGATTCATTGAGTTTCCTTGCCAAGGACATGTTCTTTCACTTCTAGTCATTGCAGAGTCCCTTCACTAAAAGGGTGCTAACTGCTATTGACCACAGTGCAACACACTAAATATAATCTCTTTAAAACGTATTGGATAAACTCGAAGAAGGCAATGGGATGCCAAAATGTTTTAATGCTAAAACATATGTGTAAGCTACACATCGCATTTCACTTGGCATATACATAAAGCAGGCAACCCGTATTCATTCAGCCTGCAGTTTGTCGTCACTACAAATGTTATGCAGAATGTGGCAGCTCATTCTTTTTACAAAAACACCTTGCAAACATGAAGCTATGATGTCCAACTAGCGAGTTTGATCAGAAAGCTTCTTCTATTCTGCTACGGGACTAGTGCTTTTCCAAGCAGGGTGTGATGGGTGGGGTGTATGCAATGCATAAATCCTTCTTTCAGTGCAGGGTGTTAAACGCCTCGGTTCCTTTCACTTTTCTCTAGTGCTGACTGACTGGCTGGCTGGGGGGGATTATGATTTAAAGGTCTAAATGCTGAGCGTCCGCAGCGCAAAGCTCCTTCACGGCAAAATGCTCTAAAGCGGGAAAGGTTAATAATGCTCCCATTATATCTTTACCGGCAGTTTAAGGAGCCATCGGAGAGGACAGAGAGGTGGGGGAATAGGAGGGTAGGGTACAGTAAAGTACTGATCTGTAGGCAACTAAAACAAGGAGAAAGTTACAGTAAGCGCCAATAAATGAGATCTGAAAAGAGCCCAGGGTCATTAGAGCACATTGTTTAAAAACACTGCAACGTGTTGAATTTTGTTGTTGTGTCTCTTAGCCCCTATGCTGACAACAGGAGTTTTTAAACAGCAGGTGGTATATAAGGTATGTAAGTAGATTCCAAATGCCAGAACTTGACAGAGTGCTATACAATTACAATTTACTAGTCGGAAATGAAATAAATGTACACTACATGTGAGAATATCTAAACAAATCTGACCTTATAACAAACTGTTCCATGGATTCCACCGATTTGACACAAAGGCCACTCAGTTATCAGAATTCACAAAGGGAAAGGTAGGCAAATGTCACCGCAGATGACAAGTGCAGTGGTTAAATGGGACTACAGCAGAGCGAGGGCCATCTGATTAGTCGGAAACTTGATGTGTGTTTACCACAGACATGTATACATGATTGGTGTTTACCCATGAGCTCACTGTCCATTTGCCTATCCTAGTGACGGGTTTGACAAAAAGTGAAAGAACAGACCAACAGAGGCTTATGAAAAGTGTTGAGAGAGTGTGTGTGTTTGAACAATTTTGTGACATTTGTTCATTGGCATGAGAGTCCAAGCCAGTGTTCTGCTCGTTAGGCACCAAATGGATAAGAGACGGAAACAGTGAGGAACCGATAGTATCAGTTTTCTGCCAAACATATTCAAACATGTTTGGGGTGGCACATAGGCTAGCAGACATGATTGTAATAATTAGTTGTTTGATCATCAAATTCAAGGTAGTTACAACTGTGGTTGGAGTAAAAACTTACAGGAAGGTAGGTCTACAAGAACAGGGTTGGAGTTATAACCTACACGAAAGTAGATCTACAAGAACAGGATTTAAATTAAAACCTAGAGAAAGGTAGCTCTACAGAAACAGGCTTGGAGTTAAAACCTACAGGAGGGGGCTCTAGTCTAGACGACAGTGTAGTGATAAGGTACAAAAAAAAGCTGTAGGTATAAATGTAAACTGTGAAAGTGTAAACATGAAAGGTAAATGTATGAAGGTGAAGGGTCTAGGTGTAAAGGGTCAGATATAAAGTGTACTGACCGCTCAGCAGAGGCCTGTTGAGGCTGAACTGTTGGGGCAGGTCCTCGATGTCGGCGATGCGCTGGTACATTGCCCGGGACAGGTGGTCGGCATGGTACAAGCTGCCCAGGATGATGCTAGAGAAGTAGATGGGCTCCGTGAAGTAGCTCATCAAAGAGCCTTGGATGCCCAGCACGTTCCATCTGCGACAAGAGTAGCAGCATGCATAAGTATTCAAGCGCACATACATATACAGCACCGGAACAAAAACACACAAAGGGACGGGTGCTCCATGTCTGAACTAGCCAATTTCATTTCCTTCACCCGTTCTACTATGTCGTTACATTAGCAGTGCCCCGTCTTTCCCATCCATACGCCAAATTGTTTATGCCAATTGCCTGGGAGACAGACAACTTCCAAAATGACATAGACGAACGGGAGTTAAAAGACCATTAGCAGGCAACAGAAACAAGAACCTGACAAACAGTTGTGATAACCAGCACTATTGTCTCCACCTGACCTGAGGCTGACTTTGTGTGAGAGAGTGTGAAATTAAAGACTGAGATGAGGCTGGGAAAACTCTAGTTTCCCACTGCCCTCAGTCGACTGGGATGTTTTCCATATGCAAAAGGAGGAGCAGGGGTTGACTGTTAGTAGTATCGTTGCTGTTTGTTAAACCTGTCCTCACTACCTTTTTCCTAAATAACATGATTTAAATCCTTATTAAAAGCTGCTAGCCCAGTGGCTTTGGAGGTTCTTTTGCAAACAACTGAAGAACATAATAAGACAAAAAACAACACCTGAAAGCACACAAATGTTAATGAAGTGAAAGACAGCCAAGACAATCCACAACCACCTGACTGAGGAGAGTATTGACCAAGTGTCAGGGATTGGCACTTGGAGGGTCTTCATAATCTGTTGATTTTTGGATGAACACCATACCTGTGTAGAGGTATAGTGGAGAGGGTAACAGTTCTAAAGTGGCCGGCCTTTCACCTGACTGAGAACAGAAGGGAACGAGCCGTAAAACAAGGCGTTTGTATCACACCCTGGGGGCTGCCCCGCATAATCAAAGAGGGACAGTGTACAAAACCTTGTGAATCGGCAGGTCCAGAACACATAAGTCTAGGAGAAATGGCCATTGCCGAGTCATTAATCATTCCTTCAGCAAGATGTGGTAGGAGGTGATTTATTTTGTTGTGTAGAGAACTGGCGGGTAGTCTGTTCCGTGCTGCTGACACGTTCTATACATTGCATTCTCATCAGGTGCTAGGGTAGGTTAGAGTATAACGGCAAGACCATTAGTGCATGCTCAAAGACATTAGGCCAGTGACATGTCGAAATAAGAGGGAGGGATTATAGGAGGAGTTAGGAAGTGGATGACTGTAAATTGACAGGGAGAGATATTTCTAACACTAACCCAGCAGTTTCATAAAGTCCAACCGGAAAGTAGCTTATCCGTAGAACTGGAGAGGTGCTGGCAGCTGAATAGGTGTCCGCAACTGCCTTGCTCAGATCTATACATTTTTGCACCTTGCCAAATCTAGGATTTAATGTCTCAACCTTTTGGTTATACTAGGTTGGATGATCTAAGCAGCTTTTTTAGATCAAAATACAATCAGAAATACAACAAAAAATTACATTATTAATTGGCTGAAATGTCAGCACA
>JACXGM010029106.1:0-13791 GCA_016801145.1 Umbra pygmaea
TAGCTGTGTGGGTGTCAGTGTAGTGGTGTAGCTGTGTGGGTGCCGGGGAATCAGGCAGGATTATTGAGGGTGATTGAAGTTGACTTAATGTGATTCAATCTTTCTTTTCGGTAGATATATTGGGTCCGACTAATTAATCAATGATGTTGTTCTTTTGAGTTATTGCACTAATGTGATTGGCTGCCACGGCAAATCAATGCTTCTGCATGGCAAATCAGTTTGGACTTTGTCAATCGTAGTCTCTTGTCCATATGAGTTTGAAAAATGTAACACTTTGTAGGCATTGTGATCAACAACTAGCTACAGATAGTTACACGCTAGCATTTGAACAAGGGAGTTCATAAACTGGGACAGACTGTATGTTTTTAGATTTTGCTTGTTTATGTGTGAACAATAATCATTTGAATATTCAAACACAGTCTATGCATTCGGCTTGCAAGGAATTGTAATTAGTGTGAGAGTAAGTATAGTGTGAAACACATGAATAGAGGCTTTTTGGGACGCAGAACATTGATACGCATATCTTACTGCAATAATCAATAACAGTCAGCAAAACTAGAAAATTATTGAGTATATAATTCTTTTTTTTTTCAGGATATTCCACGCCCATCGGCTTATCAGAGAGAATAGTGTGTGGGAGGGGATAAGGGGTAGGGGAGTGTAGCGGAGAGAGATGAATGCACTAACATGATTTATCTCCCACTGTGACAGGAAAGGACACATGGCTTCAGCCTGAGGTAACTCAGGGTGATATGGCTTAACAGTCATATCTCCATTTCATTCAAATAGAATGTACTTCCTAAAGTCAGCAATAATCGAATGTATTCAGGACTTGTGAAATTATAATTTATGTATGCCCTTTACATCCATGAGATCTAGTGATATTTTCATTATTTTATAATGGGTTTAACCAGATTTTTTTCATTAAATCGTCTTTCCAGTTTGACAGCATAACACATTCAAAATATATATTTTATTAAATTGATTTAAGAACCAAACAGATGTAATTCACAAGCACGTAACAACATTGGCTGTATTTATAAGTCCTGACAGAATTATAAATACACTTGTTCCTAAAGACTGTTTGTGATCTTTTTCTAATTTTTTTGGTTTGGAATGTTATGATATGTTGTAATCAATATGCATATCCCTGCTTATCTAAAAGCAAGGCAAAAATACAAATATTTGATAAAGAATGCTCTTAATTACGTTGTAATTTTAATTGCAGTCAGTTTAATTCTCTCGTTTGGTGCTGGGAGAATGAAACTCACTGTAATTAGCCTTACACTGTTTTGCGGGCGCATTATTTATCATGGAAGCACCACCCAAATGTATAATTCAATACGATATAACCATTTAACTTTGATGTCTTCATATCCAAAAACTGGCAAATATTCCATTTAATCCAAACTTCCCTAAATGCATGGATTATGTTATCTCAGAATTCACGAAGATATGTGACCTGCACCTTGGACTTCAGGGAAAAGAGTGGTCACCTGCCTTGAGTTATCTCTGACCTAATAGGTCTGTTTTGAGAAAGAGATAGTCTGGACTAAGTTCTGTAAAATGCAATTGACTAGGAGTTCTATTCTGTCACAAACATTATCTGTTAGCTAATAATTGTTTTATTATATTCACCAGAGCAACCTTAGTTACCCAAATGCTGCTTTCTGACATGCTGTGACATCATCTACCAAAACACAAGCCACGTCTTACTTAGCCAACTAGATGTAATTTATGCATTCCCAATAAATTTGACAGAGCACCTTACTTTACAAGACTCACATTACTCCTTTTTGAAAACAGCAACATTGACGCAAAAGCAAACATCCCAAAACAGCAAATTAATGTAGAGTATCGATTTTCATACTTCCTCATACTGGCCTCTGGGAATCAAACACAGAATCTTGGTTGCCAGAGTGGAGGTGTACTACCTGACAAGGCAGGACAGACTAGTGTATATGCTTTGTGTTCTTGAGGTGTTGGAAAATGTAATGGTGGCCCATGTTGAAATTGTAGACTGTCGACCTGTTGACTCAAGGGAGGCCCGTCAGTGATGGTTTTGAAATGTGACAGGAATAGGCATGAATCAATGTGCCTCCTTCAGTTCTTTTTATGTTTTCAGTGCAGTTCAGCCAAATACTTTCAAAATGAAATGATAGGACATTCCAACTACATAATTGATTAAGCATTTTGATCTACAGCAGGACCTCCATTATTTAAACATATAACTTGCTAAACAAAAAAATGATTCAAAAGATCTGATTATTTTTTGTTTGTTTTTACAAATCGTTCAGTTAAGTGATTTGGAAATTACATTAATAGCACTCAAGTTTCAAGTCAAGTTCAAGTTTCATTTATTTTTTACATGCACAGAAGACACAGATGTAATTGCATGTACAGTGAAAATCTTGTACCACGGCTCAACAATGCAGTTGCAATAATGAGAAACAATAAAAGGGAAAGAAAAGTGAAATTTTGAGATATAATACGATATAAGGGTAGGGGTAATAAGATGCCTATTTTTAGTCTGTACATGGGAGGTGACCCACACGGATAGGTCTATATGATGTGAAGTGTAACAGTCCATACAGAGTAGAGGTAGTCAAGTGGGTAGAAATAGCATGGAAATTGTGTAATTGAGCATAAAAATGTATTTGTACGTGAATTGTCCAAAAAAGTGTAATGTCCATGATGACTTGTTAAACGATGTTATTAATCCATGCCATTTATAAGACTGATGGTCTGCAGGAAAAAGCTGTTATGCAGTCTGGTTGTTCTTGAGATTATGCTTCTGGTTGTAGCAGTACTTTACTATATCAGTACTATACTCTAGTAGTATTGCATTAAACATTTGTACAATTACTAAAAATATGCAAGACATTGTATCTAATAATTTCTGTTACAATTTAACATGTCGAATGAGTAGATGTTATGTTACAGTGAATGTCAGTTACTTTGACTGACAAAATTTTACCAAGCCACAGTCCAGCTTATCTCTCCTTGCAGGTGGAACACTGCAGCTATTCTTTTTCAAGGGGAGCAGGCTGAAGCATATAAGTGAAGTGCCTTGAGACCTTGATTTTTTGAGTTATCTGTCAACTGGGGAAGTCAAACAGATACCTGGTGCACTGAGACTTCAAATTCAGCCTAGGTATTTCAGAAATGTCAGTGTACACAAGTCAGATGCATGGTTTTGTAAGGCACTGTTAAAATTGCTTTATGTTTGAGTTATTCCATGCGTTAATGTCATTCTCATGTAAATCTTTACATTGCCATGCAACTTGATGACCAATACTAGGAAAGGATGTAACCAGGATGTAACAGCCCAGTTTCCTAGGTAATGGCAAAGCATATCTTGTCTGAAAGATTGTGTTACCAGGATGTTAAACTCAATCCCTTGGGTCATGGCAAAAAACGTAATGTCTGGAAGATTGATCTCAGAAAGCTCAGGCCCCCTTGTGTGTCATCAGCCCACGCCAAACAGGTGACCGAGGGCAAGCTGGATCATTACGCCAAGTGATTGGGTTTGGAACTAACCGATCAGTCCTGTTAGCTTGTCAAATAACAGATGATGAATACGCTTTGTCTCGCCAAATAGTAGTGTGTGTTCCATTGTGTGTACAGGGGAGTGTGTGTTTTAAGAGATGAAATACCACTTACTTTCTATGCATGTTTGGTGAGCTTCTCTATGTAATCTAGAATATGATATGTCAAGATGAACCTGAGAAAGATGAGCAGGTGTTGAAATTATGAGGACACTGCTGTAGATAATTGAAGGTGTGATACTGCATGAGTCACGATGACAGCATGGATGGCTATGAAAGGGATATTCTGGGATTTTTGCAATGATGCCTTTTTTCTACTTAAACAGAATTAGAGGAATCGAATCTATAAACCGCTTGTGCTAGTCAGCATTAATTTAGGAAACAACCCCTAACTTTCTTCATCACTCAGAGACATAAAATTGTAAACATGAGCACACTTTACTTTGGGAGAAGTAATTTTTTTAAACACTCCCTTTAAGGGAGTTTGCTCCATCTGAACTGTAATTGTGATTTGGCATTTACTTCACATTATTAATATTCATGCTCAAAGTGAGAAGTAGACCCAATCTGTCATGGACAGTGTGTAACTGTTTAATGTTGTTGGCGTAATGAAGATGGAATGGTTTATGGGGGCTAAAGCTGCATGCCACTATTCCTAGGCTGAGGTAGGTAGTGGGTTAATGTTTTGACAGGACTCTGTCTATGAAGGGAACACTGATGATAGTATGGTTGTCGATGGTAGTTTTCCCAGACACATTTTGGTGATTATGGTGAAACCTGTAGAAATGCTCCAATGGTGGCAGGGGACCTAATGCACTGAGTCATTTAGTGGCATCAGTATGGGATTTGGTCAAGTTTTCTTGGGTGGATTTAGCTAATTATGATGGTACATTTTAGTAAATGCCTTGTGTGTTGGCATGCTGGATTTCAATGACCAATAAGGACTTGATGGGTTTGTTCTGTGAAAAGCTTAGTGGAATACCACAAAGAACCAATATATATTTTTGCAGCTAGATTTGTGTAGATTATGATGTGTCCAGCATGAAACATGCAGATAGGTTTATGATGGTTTCTGGGCGTGAAGTTTGAGGTGGTCTAGATGGTGATTGGGCAAGAATTATGTCCAATAGCGAATGAGTATTCAGCATTCAGAGTTCAAACAATGATGTAAACAACAACGTGAAGCATGTGAAAGTAGGTGATAGAAATGCACTTTAGGATGGACAGAGTTATTTCTCAGGAAAAAGAACTCTATACTGTAGATGTGAGAACATCCTGGAATAAATTTTTAGTATTGCCCAACATAAATCAACACTGATGAGTTTACATTTATCTCTTGCATAGCCTCTGCTCTTTCTCTAATGTATGTTTATCCAGCTGCCTCTTATCCATGGCTTTGGTCTCTTTTATTCCTTTTTTCTCATTCTGTTTATCTTCGTCTTTCCTGGATGTACCCTCCTCCCTTTCTGGCTTTCCTCCCTCGCTCCATCGCTCCTCCCAGCCTGACTGAGCAGCAGTGTGTTCAGGCATGCGTGTGCTAAACACAGGAGACGACTGTGTCCGTTATCCATCTCAAGCATTTCCCTCTACTTGCCGAGGGTCACGACCCCGGAAAGGAAGGGATGCCATAATCCACACCTGACACCATTTGCTTGCCATCACACCCACAGACTCCGCCTCCCTCCCACCTGCTGGGTACCGAGATGCCTCTGCGCTGTCTGCTCGCATGTTGATTATGGACTGCTGCATGCTGGGGATTTAAAGACAGGGGATTCTTCAAAGATAGTGAAAGCTGGCTGGATTATTTGCACTGTATAGCCTCTGGCAGATGACGTAACTGTAGAAATTCTGCCAGATTAATAATACATTTAACTTAGCATTGATTTTGTTGAAAATGGCCACAGTGTTATATCATCCTGGATAGAATTAAATAGGTTATAATTGACTTATAGTTTAATATGAAGGGGTTTGATTATTAAGCCGGGGGAAAATCTGACTTTTAAAAGTTTGTAATATAATATTCTGTTTACACATACTGTACTGTCTACACACTTGTGCTCATATTTGTGGCCAATGCTTAATATACGGAATTACCCCCCCGACACAAACTTATTTTTCAAATACCCAAGTTATAAATAAGGAATACTGGTTTATCAGCAATCTAGTGAAAGATGAGCTGGGCAACTCACATACACTGTTGGGGTAACATACAGTATACAACATTCTTACAGGATTTCCACTTAAGTGAAATGACCCACATCAGATAAGATTTATCTGATCGATCTGAGTGCTTTACAGCCCTAATCCAGTTCGATTAAAGATCCAAACTCTCATCAATAAATCTTTAATACATTTTTGACACATGGTCTATACAAAGACATATTGGTACAAAGACTATTGGTTCAAAGACATAATGGTACAAAGACATAATGGTACAAAGACTATTGGTTCAAATACATATTGGTACAAAGACTATTGGTTCAAAGACATATTTGAAACAAAGACATAATGGTACAAAGACATATTGGTACAAAGACATAATTGAACAAAGATATTGGTACAAAGACTATTGAAACAAAGACGTATTGGAACCAAAACATAATAATAATAATAACCTTTATTTATATAGCACCTTTCATACAAGGAATGCAGCTCAAAGTGCTTTACATCAATAAAAGTCTATAATAGTACAAAGACTGTTGGTTCAAAGACATATTGGAACAAAGATATTGATACAGGGACAAATTGGTACAAAGACATGTTGGAACAAACACACTGGTACAGGGACATATTAGTACAAAGACAAATTTGTACAGGGACATATATTGGTACAAAGACATATTGGTAAAACTCTTGTCAGTCATTACTGTTTGTCATTGTTTGTTGAGTTTATATTATTTTAGTTGTTTTTTTAACTTTTTTATTTACAAAATTTTTACCATGAAATTCCTTCCTCTGTTTTTCTATGTACTATAAACTCAATAGATCCAAGATTGTTAAAGATTCTGCCAAGATGTTTTAGACACAATACTGAGCTGGGATTAAAACAAAAAGCAACTAATCATGTCTGTCATCACTGCATAGAAAAGACATTGTAGCAGGCCAATTATGTCAGTGCTTGATTATGGTAATATGTTATATATGCATGGATCAACATGGTTTAAAACAGTTGGATGCAGAGTTTCATGCAGCATTGTGCTTTTTAATTGACTTCAGTTGACTGGGACCCCTTTACTTTTAGAAGGGGCTGACACCGGTTGTTGTTGTTGTATAAGGATGTCTTGCAGAAACTTTCTCACTATCTCAGTTCAAATATTCAGTGCACAAACGGTAGTTATCAGACTCAGGGTCTGATTGTACTAAAGGTACCAAAGGCAGGGTCACTCTGAGTTAGGTAAACCTGCTGGTATGACTTGCAAAACAAATGGAAATTTGAACAATTAGCACCTGTAAGGCACTAGAAATGCTAAATAATCTTTTCTATATTAACTGTAAATGTTTATCTTTGTTCTTCCGCCCTCCTCTCAGGCGTGATATCAATCATCACATGCTTCCTCCAAGCACATGTCTTCAAAGCTGTCTGATTATTATCACAGAAGCCTTTAGTGAGTTCATACTGGATGTGAAAGGAGTTACACATTCGCTAACTATACAACCTGTAATTTGCGCCACAACTAACATAGCCCTCAGGCTTAGCGGTAATTCCGTGACCAGACTACAAACCTGCGAGGAAGGAACTGGGACCACTGCGCCAAACGGAGGCCCTGAATAATTTCAAATCCATGTTTTTTTAATTATATTTTTATTTTACTTATTTTTTATCCTAGGTTAATTTATTTTAATTTCTGTTGTTGTTTTTAATATTGTTTGACAAGGCTCAACTTAAAGAAAAGAGACCCAGGTCACAGATTGTTTACCTTCTTTAGCCAGATTAAACAGCCAGCAAGCTAACTACTGTGAATTTATTGCGGTTCTGCAAACCAACAATAGAGGAAAAGCAGCCACCTAATGTAGCGTCATCACTCAGTGCCTCCGTTGTTTGATTTTTTTTCAAGAAAATCCAGCAATGAGAAAATGTCTGGAGGGGGCCTTTAAAGATGTATTGGTAAAGCACCTCCACAGTGGTCTCTTAGTATTCCAGAAACCAGCTGAACCAAAGCAACTCTGTATGTCAATAGAATACAAGTCAATGCTTTTTGAGATTAAACATTTCCTTTCAAGTACTTTTTCTTTGAAAAGCAAGCAAAGCCTGGTGTACCTGCCAGCCAGCGTAGTGGTTATGAATTTGTCAGTTAGAACCTCCGATTCACTCTGAATGTTGTATTGATATGAAGCATCGATTGTTAACAAGGTTAGGTTGTTGCTGCCTAATATCAATAGCATGCATGAGGAATCATAGTCTATGCCAACCTCTCTAACAAGAAGAGAAATGATTTGGTGACTCCACACAACATCCATAACCCAGCAAATCTTGATTATGAGATAATTGATTGATCATGACATAACTAGACATAATACGATGTACTATACAGATAATGTCATTGTTGTAAATCAAATACTGTTCATACTTGCCCATAATCGCAAATAGTGAGAAAACTGCTCATATCAGTTTTATTGTCCGCAATAACTACCTTCCAGGAATTTATTCTCCAGGCATCCACCTTTCAGGCGACTACATTTCCATTTATAATCCAGTCATTTGTAGACGCTCATATCCAGTACGGTAAGTACAAGGACATCCCCCTGGAGCAACATAGGGTGAAGTGCCTTGCTCAAGGACAAAAAAACATTTGGCACAGTCGGGAGTCTAACTGAAAAAACGTCTGACTCCGTAACCTGATGCCATCTGATGCCCTTTTCAGGCATCCGCCTTCCAGCCATCCGCCTTCCAGGCATCCACCTCTCTATGTAAGAAAGGGCTTTGAGCTGAGCCTTAAATGTGTACCCAGCAAAGATAACCTCAGTGCCATGAGGCCTGAACTAGCCACTGAACCCCAATCTCCTCCTTTAAATGGCACTTGGCTGGTGTCAGATTCCAGATTATAACAGTTCTTTGTGTAGCTGGGTCTCTCATCTCGAGAACAGACAGAAGAAGATCAGGCTAGAATACACAACTAGCCAGTGATAACATGTTTACGACTACGCTGTGGTAATTGTTCGATATACATCATGTTAATGATGAGGCATGTCAATCAATTCCCCATACAGTAGGACATATGATACGTAACATACGTCACATTACTATGAGAGTAGCCCTTCCTTCTCTGTGTGACTCTGTTTACACTTCTGGAGCAGTAATATAGGAGCCCACTGTATGTATGAGGATGTCTGATTTTAATTTACAGTCACTGAACGATTTGAAAATAGCATTTCTAAATAAGTCAGAGGCGTGGCCATTTCCCTGGAGAGTGACTACTGTACCCCAGTTTGAATCTCTTCTATGCTCCTATCTATTTGGGCTGTCAGATGTGTCACACTTTGATCCTCCAGCATTACAGATCTCCCTTAGCTCATAAATTCAATGACTCTGCATATTGTGGCATATGATCCAAACTTTGTAAGAGAGAGAGAGAGAGCGAGAGAGAGAGAGTTGTACATGTAGTCCTATACTTGTGATCAGAGCACATTCATTCCTCAAAAGTAAAGTAACCAATTGCAAAATTGCCAAAGCCATTCTTCACCTTTAAAATGAATTTTAGGTTTTTGGTTGGGAGTGTTAGGTTTGTGGTTTTTGTGTTAGGTTTGTGGTTAGTCTGACAAAATAAGAAATAAATATATAAATAAATAAATGCTCAAAAAATAAATAAGCATAAAATTAATTGCACAATAAATACAGTAAATAAATAAATGTAGGCAGTAATTAAATTATACAATGAGACATTAATGTATATATCTCTTTTAATTAGCTTCTTTATTTATTCACCTTTGTAATAATTACCTTATTTATTTATTGTCCGTTATAATTTTCTACTTTATTTATTTATGACTTATTTTTTTAAATGTATGTATTTATGTGTATATTATAATATTTTTGTCTGTTTTATTCTTGCTTTGTATTAATTTACCCTATTTATTTCTTCAACGCTATTTATTTTTACCTGTCATATTTACATTTCTGTATGCATTTCTGCCTCATTATGCAAATGAGAAGGGGCTGTGTCTTAGGGGGAATTGTCTGCCCATTGGTTGGTTAGCATTATACTGCATCGGTCGAATCTACATGGCTTTTCCCCACCAAAAAGCATTGTTTAGCGAACTCGGCAGACAGACGTTCAGTTTCCGACCTCTTAATGGAAGCTTCCAATAGACTGAAGGAATTAGAAGGCTATGTGTGTCATTAACGTTGTGATCGTGTTGAGAAGATGGGCCGTTTCCTCCAAACTATGAAAAACCAGCCTCATCAGGAGCAATCAGAAGAAAGTTATAATGACCTCTCTTCCTAGATGCTTCCATAGTAATAAAAATGAATCGATTCAGACTCGAAACGAGTTGGTGCCAGTCCTGAATCTGTTTCTGGGTCGCAGTAGCGCTGCGAAAGGCAACGTGATTAATTCAGAGAATGAAGCAGTTGCTGCTTCGGACGTAATATGTCAGGTGATTTTTCTGTACCAAAGCAACATTCGGAGCAGTGGTTCAAATGGAATTGTAGTTATTGGTTTGAAGCACGTCTCGAAACTTCAGTGTCAAACTGCCATCACTAGTACTTATAACCTCATTGGCCGGTAGCATGTAGTTTCGAATGATGCAGTATACTGCTAACCTAGCCTGGAAAAATCCAGACCCAAATCCTGAACGATTTAGGGTCTGGGATCGAGTAATCTAAATGACTCAACTCGAGGGGCGGCACCAAGCGTGCATTTGAAAATCTCAATGTACGCAATTGGATAACACTACGACCAATCACCAGTGGGTTTTCACTAACCATATGGTGGAGCTAACTGGTAGATTAAACCCTTGCCGTATCCGGTCTGCAAAACAGCAAAAACGTCCTTCATAAAAAGTAACGATTCGAGCGCCGTCTTCTGTTCCTCTTTTAGACAAAAAGCCAAGTCTAACTCGTTCATTGTAGCGGCCAAAGCCGTTTCACACAACTGGTGTAGATCCATAGCGATCTTACAATGATTACTAATTACTTGAGGTCGCACTCGCAGAGCTGTCATCATCTGTTTAACACGCCTCTGGCCCGCCTACATCAGATACACCAATGTGATTGGTGCAGCTTGGCTACAAGGGCATAGTTAATGAGCAGCATTACTCGGTGCCAGAGTAACTTGCTGAGCAAATTCAAATTGTGCTCTCGCGAGAACAGTGGATTTCCAGGGTACTGCTAACCAACCAATAGGCAGAAGTTTTCCCCTTAAGACACAGCCCCTTCTCATTTGCATAATGAGGCAGAAATGCATGCAGAAATGTAAATATGACAGGTAGAAATGAATAGCGTTGAAGAAATAAATAGAGTAAAACAATACAAAGGAAGAATAAAACAGACAAAAATATTATAATATACACATAAATACATACATTTAAAAAATAAGTCATAAATAAATAAAGTTGAATATATAAATGGACAATAAATAAATAAGGTAATTATTACAAAGGTGAATAAATAAAGAAGCTATTTAAAAGAGATATATACATTAATGTCTCATTGTATAATTTAATCACTCCCTAGATTTATTTATTTACTGTATCTATTGTGCAATTAATTGTATGCTTATTTATTTTTTGAGCATTTTTATTTATATATATATTTTTTTGTCAGACTTGGTCCTCCATAGGTTAGGAGTGAAGGTTAGGTTAAGATTTGGTGTATTTAAGTTAATGGGAAGGATTTGTTTTACACTAAGAGAAAGTAGAATGATGAATACAGATCACAAGTACAGTGTGTGTTCATGTTTGTGTGAATGGCAGCCTGTGATCAGTGTGAATCAGCTGTGGAATGTGAGCACAGCGATTCAGCAGTTTTGTTCAGGCAGCTTCAGTAGATGTGCCAGAGACCCAGTCACTCCCCTGGTCAACTAGCATGCTTGGAGAGCCCCCCTCCACAACACTCAGCCACAATGTCTGATGAGTCCTGCTCTCCTCCTCCCTGCCGACCATTCAGTGATATATTACCCTCACAAACCTTAACCAGGTCGCTATGGAAACAGGTTGGCCGTGCTGAGAATGTCTAATAAGTCACTTACCGTTGCAGGACTACCCTGTCCTCCTCCCTCTTATCTCTCCCTCTGTCTTTCTCACTTCCTTTCTTTCTCTTTAATTCTCTCCTTATTTTTTTGGCTTCTTCCTCTACGTCGTGCTTAACAAACACCACCCTAACCCCCCGCCCACTCATCCATCATCCATACTGTCCATCCCTTTTCCCTGTTTTTAACCCATTTCGTTTTTCCTGCTGCATTCCTCCAATCACTTGTTTTAACCTAGGAATGACTGTTTAACAGGGCACACACAAACATGGTGCTCTGTGAGTTTCAATGCTGAATGTTCCCGATTCCATAAGGAAACATTCTATTCCATAAGGACACACCCTATTTCAAAATGACACACCCTTCTTTAAGGACACACTCTATTTTGTGCACTATATAGAAAACAGAGTGCCATTTGGGACAGAGACAACAAAATGTAAACTCATATACTGGTACTTTCTTTACCCAGTGCCTTCCTCTGCTCTGTGGTTTAGTATTCTGTGTATGACATGTGCTGCTGGTGTTGCAGTCTGGTAGATTACAGCCTGGCAATGGAAAATATCAGCTCTTTATCATTAGACCTGGATCTATTAAACAAACAGCTTGTCAGGTAGAACATTCATCTCAAAGAGACAGAACAAGACACCATCAGAACTGGGGTTATTTAAAATGAAAGTGAGTCAAATTGAAAGAATTTGATTCAGGAAGTAAATTTTAATAAATATAAGCATTTTCATTAAGTAAATCTGCATTCATTTTCAAATATTCTTTAGGGAACTAAGTGGATATATTTAAATTTGTTAATTAATTCATCGCTACCTAGTTGAGCCCAGAACTGCTCACTGAATGGTCTCTGTGTTTGGGTAAAGTTATTTTTTTCTACATAAGGATAGAAGTTTAAATGAATGAGAAAATATTGGTGATCACATTGCTAAACATACATTCAAAGGGCTGATGGTTGGAGATTTCTTGAAATGTAGAGTAACATCCCCAAAAATTGTACAAATGGCAATTCTTTAAATATTTTTTTTTGCAGATTTTGTTTTAGGTTTAGGTGACATAGTTAGGTTAAGTGTTAATAGTGTTAATAGGTATGAAAGTTAGGTAATTCAGTTGAGAGATAAGGAAGGGAAAATGAAGGAGTTCATTGTAATTGCACCATAAGTATAAAAAAAAATCTGTTTTCGTGTGTGCGCATGCATGATTGCCATGTTTTTGGTATTTTCTTTCAACCAATTGAGTTCAAGCACAAGTGGAACACAGAACTCAACAGTAGAAGTATACAATGCATCGTATATAGCCTGAGCTAATGAATCAGATGGTTTAATGAGCAGCTTCTCAATGTAATGTTTTTGGAAAGGGATATTCTTGTATGTGTATATTTTAGGGATGTGTCTAAAGCACTACAAAGCATTTAACCAAACGGTTTTCTGTTAGTTACCGTAAATCATACTCATTGTTGCCTTTTAGTATTTTCTGTTCATTTGCTCCTGCTAAGGCATCAGCTACCCCTAGGTTCCAGACACTACATAAAAACAATAATATTATAATATACAGTAAATATGTGCATTATACATATTGTGCATTATACATAATATGTTATGCACAAAATAAATGCTGGCATAATCTCATCCTGAATATTAAACATGTCCACTGTCTCTGTTGAAATTCTCCATCATGCAGTAAGGTGTTCTTTTATTTGATCTGTTTTAAATCAATTTTTATAGCTACTGTGGCTTGAATGACTTTTAATGACAGAGTTCCATAATGTCATGGTTGTAGTACTGTTCCCATCACCCAGTAACTTTTTGGGACTTGGGGACTAAATGATAAAAACAAATAGAAATCACGGCCAAAAGCATCTACATCCATAACACCTATATTTATCGCAAAAGGTTAGTGTCAATTATTTCAAATGCTGACGCACTGTTTTACACATTCCTCTATATATGATGCTGACACACTGCTTTACACATTCTTTTACATATGATTCTGACACACTACTTTACACATTCATCATGTGATGCTGACACACTACTTTACACATTCATCTACAT
>JACXGM010029107.1:0-13741 GCA_016801145.1 Umbra pygmaea
CTGAGCCTTGCCTTGTCTCCGAACCTGAGCCTTGTCTCCGAACCTGAGCCTTGCCTCCGAACCTGAGCCTTGCCTCCGAACCTGAGCCTTGCCTTGTCTCCGAACCTGAGCCTTGCCTTGTCTCCGAACCTGAGCCTTGCCTTGTCTCCGAACCTGAGCCTTGCCTTGTCTCCGAATCTGAGCCTTGCCTTGTCCCCAGGCCTGTCCTTGTCCCTGAGCCAGAGCATTTCCTAGTTCCTCCTTTCACTGTGCCCTTGCCTGTCACCGTAACCTTGTCTGACCATGACCCTTCCCTGGTACCTAACCATGTCCTTGAGCCTGCCCTTATCCCAGAGCCTGCCCTTATCCCAGAGCCTGACCTTATCCCAGAGCCTGCCCTTGTTTCTGAGCCTGACCTTATCCCAGAGGCTGCCCCTCTCCCAGGGCCATGTCCTGCTCCTCTCCCAGGGCCATGTCCTGCTCCTCTCCCAGGGCCATGTCCTGCTCCTCTCCCAGGGCCATGTCCTGCTCCTCTCCTAGGGCCATGTCCTGCTCCTCTCCACGTGCCAGTGTCTGCCCCTGTCACAGTGCCGGTTCCTAACCTAGGGCCTGACCCCTGCTTTGGTTTCGTATTCTTCTGTCTTGGATTATCCTTGGTGCCTCTGTTTTTGATATATATCTACCTGATTATAATAAACAGTTTTTTTATACTTTGGAGTATTTATTACACCTGTAAAAATTGTTTTCACTCCAATTACAAATGTAAAGCCTAAAATTTTTATGTATTGTTATGTTAGTAGCCTAATTCAGCAAGTTTATTACAGTTGTGTGCTATCTTAAATGTTTTCTCCTCTATATTGGAGATATGGAGAGCATCGACAATGTGGAATTGGCTGTCAATTGATTTGTACAATAAATTACTAGTTGTGTAGTAATCTATTAATACAGATAAATCAGCTGTTGGCAACAGTGACCATATTAATGACATTTAAACTGTCAACAAGCTGCTACTCTCTTAACTATTTGTTGTTGCTTGACAAAACTTCAAGTTCAAACAGAAGCGCAAAGAGCCTCTTGCTTCCAATTAAAGACAGATACAAGTTACAGGATATCCATTGCTGCTTAAAATCTAATCCTTCATGACATTACTGGAATGATGTTTATATATTTTTATTAAAGCTTATTTTCATAACTTGCCAGCTAAAACTGATGAGCACTTCTCAGCATGGACTCAACCCTCTTCTAAAAATGGGACTGTATTTTGATGTAGCATAATTGGAAATAAATTATTTTGTTCATGATCATGTTGTGAATGTAAATATCAGTTTAGAATACAATGCTACATTAATATCTTTTAGCAAGTTATTTTTAAGTTTAATACAGGCTGACTTCACTGATTGTTTTTTTGGGTCTGTCTGCTGCAGCACTCAAAAGAACAGGCGACGTAATGAAGCTTTCGATTTGACAAGGCTTGAAAATCTGGCTAGCTAAATCTGGCTAGGTTTTTCTGTCCAAAAACCACTGAAATTAACTATTTTTCAGAAGTAATCATGGTGATTGTATACATTACAATGAAGTTAAGGGTGTAACCTATACAAACCGTAAAAATATCAATTTTGACAGGGAACACATTTTCTAACTTTTTTTGGCCTATAGCCAACAATGAGTGAACACGACATCAGACAGGTTCTTTTTTGCAGTCCGCCACACAATTAGATAATATATGCTTCAGACAAGCACGTGCAGGTTGTGGTTTCTGTTTGAATCATCACAACATTTCGGCTGTATTGTTTCAGGTAATAAAAGTATTTTGGCCGAAAACCAAAAATGAACTTTAGGGCCATTTTCGGCCGAAAATATTCTGTGGCCGAATATTCTGTGCATCCCTAATAAATGCACCGAAGACATGAATCCGCAACCTCATTGCTGACGTTGCAGCTATATTGGGACATGATGTCCATCCACCAACCATTTACTACTCTATCCATCTGGACCATCCAGGGTTGCACAGCACTCATCAGTAAACCAAACTGATTGAAAATTTGTCTTCATGTATTTCTGGGCCCACTGCAACCGTTTCTGCTTGTGGCTTGTGAGCATTGGTTATTGGTGGCCGAATAGTAGGTTTATGCACAACTGCAAGCCTCTGGAGGATCCTACACCTTGAGGATTGCGGGAATCTAGAGGCACCAGCAGCTTCATATACCTGTTTGCTGCTGTGTAATGGCCCTTTAGAAGCTGCTCTCTTAATCCGATGACTTTGTCTGGCAGTAACCTTCCCCATTATGCATTTATCTGCATAAACCTATCTGTGCTCTGAATCAGCCACAAATCTCTTCACAGTACAATAATCATGCTAAAGTTTTCGTAAAATACCTAATGTTTTCATACCTTGTCCGAGGCATTGCACTATTCAATGCTTTTCCGCAGCAGAGAGATCCTTTTTCTTTCCCATATTGCTTGAAACCTGTGGCCTGCTTAATAATGTGGAACATGCTTCTTAAGCAGTTTTTCTTTAATTGGGCTCACCTGGCAACCTAATAATCACAGGTGTCTGAGATTGATTTCAGTGATCCAAATAGCTTAGACACAATACCATCCATGAGTTTGATTGAAAAACTAAATATTTAATGTTTGAATTTGTAGAATTTTGAGCTGTAACAATATAACAACATTCTCTTTCAGTGACCAGTTTACAAATGCTGTAAAATAATGTTTAAATGGCATTATGTTTCCCTACACGATGCATTCCTTTGTTACACACAAAAGCACAGAAAAATAATTACACAAACAAATGCAAACACTGTGGAAGCATGGTTTGGCATGTCCTCATTGCAATTTCTATTCAAATGGCAAAAACACTGCATATGTAGGTAAATATTTTCCCACCTAACTTACTTTTAAGCTGAATGAGTTTTTCCATTCCCATGGTGCAAAATTATACAAATAGTAACTTATATTGGTTAGGAAACACACCTTTAAGATCTGTCCTCCATCTGGGTACCTCCGTAGGATGTCCTTCAGGTAATCAATGAAGGGGGGGGCTGTTGCGCCAAATGCATGTCTGAATAAAAAAGAAAGTGAATAACACTAGATCATACAACAGGAGGTGAATAACACTAGATCATACAACAGGAAGTGAATAACACTAGATCATATAACAGAAAGTGAATAACACTAGATCATACAACAAGAAGTGAATAACACTAGATCATACAGCAGGAAGTGAATAACACTAGATCATACAGCAGGAAGTGAATAACACTAGATATTCAAATATTTTCAGTGGAGTTACCGTTATTATTTCTCACATCATTAATACCAAATTCAATCTAATTGGATGGGAATATACGTTGCATTTCACGCACCACTACAAGACGACTCGACAGATTCGGCAGCATTCATTCGCGACTTGATCGCAGTAACGTTAGCACATTACTATGGAAGGCGACATGATTAAAAATTAAGAAAATGGAGATCCCAGAGATTCGGCAGACAAGCAGCAAGACATTCCCAATCATCCTTGGCCTTATCTGAGAGAGATGTTTGACATAGTAGGCATGAAGAATGTCTCCTGGCGAATGTGCTGCAAATTTGAGGTATATATTTGATAATTTGCGGTCTCTTTCTTCCTGTCCACCCCAGACACAAACATACACACTTTTTTCACTCACTCACTGTCCTAAACACAATAACGTTATGACACGTTAAACATTACAAAAGGTGTGTATATTTGTCCTATACACAATTACATTATGACACGTTACACTATACAGAAGGTCTGTATAAACTAGTTGCTCCCAAGTTCTTTAAGGGGTTGAGGACAAATCCATGCACATCCACAGATTTGAGCGCATACATCACTTGCCATTTTTTTTGCATATCAATAAATATATTTTTTTATGCAATGCACATTGAATTTGTAATTTCTCCAACTTTTATAGTACTTCAATTGTAAAAATTGTGAGCCTGACATTTATTATTATTAGCACTCCAGGTTTAAAGATTTACTAGCTGTGAGTTAATTTCTTATACACTGCTGCCATCCCTTAGTTGTAACTCTAAAAGTATGGGGAACTTGAGCACACACATATTTGAGCACACACACAGGGATGCCAACAGGATTCCCCGGGCCCGGGACACAACTATACATTTAGGGACGCCCGGTAAAAAAATATGACTGTGCAAAAACTAAATTTAGGACCCCCTCAGGACTGGGCCTGGGACAACAATCCCAGTTTCCCAGTTTCCCACCCTGTCAGCGTCCCTGCACACACACATACATGTAGATTCCTTCAAATGTTAAGGGTAAGATTAAAAAAGAAAAACTGAATCTGTGAATTCTCACAGAATCAGAATTTAATTAATGTCTTGCTACTCAGTCAGAATCCTATTAACCTGGAGTCCCAGTCTCTGTCACAATAATCATATATGTGATGTTTTAAGCCTATTGGTAAATGGTAAATGGACTGCATTTATATAGCACTTTTTCTAACCAACAATGGCCACCAAAGTGCTTTACAGAGCCTCACATTCACCCATTCATTCACTCATTCATACACCGACGGCGGTGTCAGCCATGCAAGGCGGCAGCCAGCTCGTCGGGAGCAGCTGGGGTTAGGTGCCTTGCTCATGGACACCTCGACACTTGGTCAGTGGACCTGGCTTTTGCCATCTCTGCCAGGACTGAATCCCTGCAAGGACCTCGGACAAAAGAATTCAGCCACATCCACCACTAGGTGGGGCTATAGCAGAACAAATCGTGTTTTACCTCAATACTATGGCGTTATATATGTGCCTCATTCCTGAGCGGGTAATTGTAAGTTTTGAGCACAGAAAACTACATTTTACAAGCACATTACATTTCTCAGGCAGTGTACTCAGGTGCTCTCTCACAAACTCGTTCTCTGCATGCAGGCAGATGATGTTGCGCTCCAGTCAAGTCTGCCGCTCTTTCAACCTCTTCACTCTGTGCACGCTCAACTCTTGACACACACGCTTGCTAAACTTTTGCAACAGCGTTACAAATGTGCCACAAAATCAAACAATCAGAGAATTAAAGAAGGTTAATTGTGAATGGCTGTTAGTCTCCAATCACAACGCTTCCCACAATGAAGATCTAATTTTATTGTGTGTTTAAGGAACTATTAAAATTGTTTTATAGAATTTTTTTATGTTTTTAATAACAATTGTAAAATATATGCTGTACACTAAATTTGATTAACTATAATGTCTCATAAAGAGAAATGAGAAATGGGAACAGAAGTGGTCCAACACAGTGCGATCCATATAAAGTTTAATTTCCTTCCTAGCAAGGATTTGACAGATGAATTATATGGGGGTAGTAGTGGTGATGGGGATCACCAGAAATATAATATTAATCGAAGAACAAGAGTACAACCAAATCTGTAGATTATCTCATGGCTTAAAAGCAATACATACTGTGATGCAGCATAAAGAAACTTTTGATTTTCAATTTTGGGAGCAACTGGGGAGCCCATTTTAACTAATCAGAGTGTTAAAAAGCTTACAAGTATTTAGACCAATAATAGCGGTAACATTTAAAGGCTTGCTAAATCAATTAAGGAAGAAGTGAAGTTGGCCAGCTCTTTAAATCTTTCACCCATCTGTGATGAGATAGGAACTGCGAGTGACAGCACTTATATACTAGCCTGGAAAAATCCAGAACCAAATCCGGAGGATATAAGGGTCTGGCTTCGAGTAATGACAATAACCCAACTCGAGGGGCGGCACCAAGCATGCGTTTGAAAATCTCACTGTACGCAATTGGATAACACTACGACCTATCACCAGTGGTTTTTCGCTAAGCCCCTATGGCGGAGCTAACTAGTAGATGAAGCTCTTGCCGTATCAGGTCAGCAAAACAGCAAAAACGTCCTTTTAAAAAAAGCAACTGCATCCATAACGATCTTACAACATTTACTAATGACTTCGAGGTCGCAGCGCTGTCGTCATCTGTTTAACACGCCTCTGGTACGCCTATATCAGATACACCGATGTGATTGGTGCAGCTCGGCTACAAGGGCATAGTTAATGAGCAGAATTACTCGGTGCCAGAGTAACTTGCTGAGCAAATTCAAATTGTGCTCTCGCGAGAACTCTGGAATTCCAGGGTACTAATATACGTCAATACAACACACTCAAAGACACTAAAGTAAATTATCCAACAACACTAATTAAACAGAAAGTGGGGATGAGAAATGCAGCAAATAATAAATATGGTAAAGAATATGTCACACAGTTTAAGAAAACAAATAAAACTCTTGTTTCTGTAAATCACAAAATAAGAGCAAACAACGTGATTACTGTGCAAATTGGTATCACTTTGATTATATAGGTGTCTCCAGACGCAAGAAAGAGTTTATTTATTTATTGTGCAAATCCAATAGATCACAAGACTTGTGACAGATGGATAAAAGACCAAATGGTACAAACAGTAAATTGTAAAAAGGAAGATTTTTCTGATTGTCAAGAGAAAATAACTATCCATCTCAAACTTCTGGATTTGCTACCAATAACGAACACAGTTCCCACATAGATACAAATATGTCAGGGTGTAGCTTAACTAATAAGGAACATGTACACAATGACAAATATTAGTGTAAATAGTGTAATGGAACAGATAGTAACCCAACAAGTAGTTGTTGACAAGCACAGAAATATTAGATTGTAATGTTTCTGTGAATAGAAATGTTAAGCAACCAGGAATCCAAATAAGCAAGTGTCATTTGTAAAAAAAAAGCAACATTTGATGATTTTAGGCATGAAACCCAAGTGAGTCAATGTTTACACTGACCCCCAGTGAATGTAGAAAGGTACATTCAAAAAGAGGTCAAATAGAGAAGTATTAAAGTGCAATGCTGCATTGTCGCATCCACACCGGCACCAATCCCTGTTTGGAGATCCAGTTCCCCTTCTTATTAGGAGATCCAGTTCCCCTTCCATGTGAAGCTAACAAGTGATTATATGCGACTGATTTTAATGTATCCCCTTTCATGCTAGCTACAAACTTACCAAGGCTAACGTTAGCTGCTGACGAGTGTAATGTTAACTAGCGTGACATGCTGCAATGTTTCTGTTATTCTAATATTCGTTTTCGGAGCATCAGAGAGCAACACAGGCATCTCAGTGGCGCCGAAATGAGGCACAGAAATCCACGTTGCTATACGGTCCGGTAGATACGGGTAGTTAAGGCACATGTGCCATATTAGCAGCGGGTCTACTCTATACCAACCATAGACTGTTATCAACCCTAGCAACGACGCTAGCAAAGCAAAGCCAGTCCTTCACTAGCCTATGGTGCGGTGGTCTCTTTTAACTACAACTTCTTTCTCTGCATTGAGTTGACAACCCTCTCAAATATAGACACACAAACGGAACAAATAATAAAAGTCTCAGATCCACTGTCTGTGATTGCAAAATTCTAGCTTAATTATTGTGACATGACAGCTATCAATATTCAAAGGAGCCGAAGGTCATGTCGCCATTTAATTTTTTTTCTCGAAGTTGGCAGTAACATGTCATACGTTTTTTCATTAAATAGGATTTATAAGAATTTCATCCTTACTGTTTTCTCAGAGGAACAGCTCCTTAGTCACTGAATGAGGTCTGCTCACTCTGCTGGTAATTGACTCTAGGAGCAGCGTGCATCGTACACGTGTTCCACAACAACAACACCAGGGCCTGGCGACCAGGCTGCCCGCAAGCTGCGCCTGCTTATTAATTGGCTTGATATTGGCCGATGTCGATTATGCAAAAAATGCCAAAAGATCACCGATTAATCTGCGCACCGATAAATTGGTCAACCCCTACTTGTAATCAATATAAAAGACACCTGTCCACAACCTCAAACAGTCACACTCCAAACTCCACTATGGCCAAGACCAAAGAGCTATCAAAGGACACCCGAAACAAAATTGTAGACCTGCACCAAGCTGGGAAGACTGAATCTGCAATAGGTAAGCAGCTTAGTGTGAAGAAATCAACTGTGGGAGCAATTATAAGAAAATGGAAGACATACAAGACCACTGATAATCTCCCTCAATCTAGGGTTCCAAGCAAGATCTCACCTTGTGGGGTCAAAATTATCACATAATGGTGAGCAAAATCCTAGAACCACACGGGGTGACCTAGTGAATGACCTGCAGAGAGCTGGGACCAAAGTAACAAAGGCTACCATCAGTAACACACTACGTCGCCAGGGACTCAAATCCTGCAGTGCCAGACGTGCCCCCCTGCTTAAGCCAGTACATGTCCAGGCCCGTTTGAGGTTTGCTAGAGAGCATTTGTATGATCCAGAAGAGGATTGGGAGAATGTCATATGGTCAGATGAAACCAAAATTGAACTTTTTGGTAAAAACTGAACTTGTTGTGTTTAGAGGAGAAAGAATGGTGAGTTGCATCCAAAGAACACAATACCTACTGTGAAGCATAGGGGTAGAAACATCATGCTTTGGGCCTGTTTTTCTGCAAAGGGACCAGGACGACTGATCCATGTAAAGGAAATAATTAATTGAACCATGTATCGTGAGATTTTGAGTAAAAACCTCCTTCCATCAGCAAAGGCATTGAAGATGAAACGTGGCTGGGTCTTTCAGCATGACAATGATCCCAAACACACCGCCCGGGCAACGAAGGAGTGGCTTCATAAGAAGCATTTCAAGGTCCTGGAGTGGCCTAGCCAGTCAACAGATCTCAACCGCATAGCAAGTCTTTGGAGGGAGTTGAAAGTCTGTGTTGCCCAGCGACAGCCCCAAAACATCACTGCTGTAGAGGAGATCTGCATGGAGGAATGGGCCAAAATACCAGCAACATGTGTGTGAAAACCTTGTGAAGACTTACAGAAAACGTTTGACCTCTGTCATTGCCAACAAAGGGTATGTAAGTATTGAGATTAACTTTTGTTATTGACCAAATACTTATTTTTTCCTACCATAATTTACCAATAAATTCATAAAAAATCCTACAATGTGATTTTCTGGATTTCTTTTTCTCATTTTGTCTCTCATAGTTGAAGTGTACCTATAGTGAAAAGTACAGGCCTCTCATCTTTTTAAGTGGGAAAACTTACACAATTTGTGGCTGACTAAATACTTTTTGTCCCACTGTATCACTGTATGAGTTAATCATCTAGCAAAAAGTTAATATCGTCTTGCTTAATGTAGCCATTGAATGGGTCACCTTAATCATTATCAGAAAAATTGCCCCGCCCTATAATTTTTTTGGAAGCCACGGTTATAGGTTTGCAATTACATTCACTGATGATTATTCTAGTACAGTATTTGTATATTTTCTAAAAAATAAGAGCAACACAGTGCAAGCAACAGAGAGGTATCTTGTTGACAGCCCCGTAAGGGAAGATTAAATCTATCAGGTCTGAAAATGGTACAGAGTTTACAGGAAAACATAACCAGGCATTACTCAGCAAGAATGGAATTATTCATGAGACATCGGCACCATACTCACCACACCAGAATGGACAGCTGAGAGAAATTGGCATACTTTATTTGACATGGCTAGGTGTATGCTCACAGAGAGTGAGTTACCGAAAGATTTATGGACCTATGCAGTACAGAGAGCAGGTGTCGTGAGGAACATATGTTTTAACAATCGCACAAACCAGATACCTAACCAAATATTGATAGAAAAACAGCACAAACCAGATGCCTTACCAAATGTTGACAGAAAAAATGCCTAACCTTTCTAGAATTCAGAAATTTGGTCAGTTTGTTTTACCTACATCAGGAAAAGAGAAAGTTAGACTTGAGATGTAAAAAAGGTAGTGTTTTTCGGGTACCATTAGTAAATATTCAATCACGTCCCATGCTCATTTTAAGACAGTGGTTAATTTATACACAGAGGAACATTACATAAATTCACAATGGAAAAACAATTAACTTTAAACAATGTTCCATTATTTTTAATTCACACCTTTAAAAATAGTTAGGCCTACATGTTCCACATTAACTACTCTAAATTTAATCTCTTTCTGAAGAGGGACAGGTTCAGACATGGGACTCTAGGTAATTGCAATGAATTACTGGGTAAAAGCAAAAATAAGAAAGTGCTCCAGGACTGGAGGTAGTCCTGGTCTATGCTAGGGCAGTGGTTCTCAAACCTCTCCTCAAGTACCACCGGCCAAGTACCACCAGCCAGGCCATTTAGTTGAACTACTCCTGAGCCATTACACCTATTTCATCCTGTATACAAATTAACAAGTCCTTGATTAGTGAATCTATAGACCCCGCCCCTCCTCCGGTTCCGGAGTCAATTTCCCATTCATTTCTCCCATAGACGTCTGGAAAAATCTTTTTATACATAAAGTTTTAGACCATACCTTAGGCTAACCAGCTACGACGTGAGTCATAAGCATACAAATATCATTTAGAGTGAAAAACAGAAAAACCGATTTTTCATGAGTAAGTAAAATGTATTTATATTGCACATTCTAACACAGCAAGGCGGAACGAGGTGGTGAACAGAAGCATAAAGACATCATATAGAATACATAGTTAAAACAAAAAACTATCAGTCAATAAAATAAATATAATCACCAAAGAGGTAGTGGGAAACGCTAATGCATACAAGTGCGTTTTCAGCTTGGATTTAAAAACCGTCAATGAAGGAGGCTGCCTAATGGAAAGACGAAGATGATTCCACAGCCTAGGAGCGGCAACTGAGAAAGCTCTTTCACCTGTACGTATGCAGCATGACCGGGGGGTGTAAAATCTGAGAGAGCTCTTTCACCTGTACGTATGCAGCGTTAACGGGGTGTATAAAATAAGTTTATTCGCAGACCTCAGTGACCTAATGAGTGTGTAGTTCCTAATACCAATATGTATTTAAGGATACATGTCTGAATAAATATAGTACATACATTAGATTGCATTAATTTACATATAATTAAATAGTAGGCAGCATGCTCCATCCTCATTCGTCGAAATGAGCAACGATTTAAAAATCTATACGCACCTCTTTGTCCTCGAGCTCATCCTTCCACATCGGTTGGATTCTGCATTAAATCACATTGGGACACTTTGAGGACAGCAGGAATTTAAAAATACGATTTTGTAGACTTCTACTTATATCAAGTATGAATATGGTAACTATACATACTATTTTAGTAATTAGAAAACATTTGTATAAATTGATACATTTACCTAAATCATTTCATTGTTCATGAAATGTGAAGACGTCCTCACGCGGGGCTAATGGTTAACTATGACCTGGTCCTCAACACGAACCCTTGTCTGATGTGATGTGATGATGAAATGAAATGAAACTTACAGCCTGCTATTTGTAATCTTGTTCCGACCAGCCAATATCTAACAGTTAGTTTCGTTTTTCTGCCGTTTCCTACCTTAAACTGTATGAAACGAAACTCGAAAGTTCTGTTATTAGGCCTATCCCACACCCTCTTTATTGAATTGGCCTTTATGACAAGCAGTGATTTATTAAGGACTTTACAATAATTAGTGACCCAACAAAGACAACTCGTTCATGAATACAGCAACATTTCCTTTTACATTTTTAGTTTGCTACCTGGCGCGCGTTCAGCAATACGCACGTTTATGAACGTTGTGTTTGTAGAAAGGACGTCTGCTCTCTAAAGACCATATGCACATCTGTCCCGGGCACTACTGCCCTATTTAAATCTGGCCATCAAAGCCAGCTCCACTCCGTTTAAGCATTATAACACTCTTAATCTGAGACTTATTTAGACCCGGTACACCAGGTGGGTAATTAATAATAAGGTAGAACAGAAAACCAGCAGGCTTCGGCCCTCGTAGGGTAAGATTTGAATACCCCTACACTACATGCAGTTTTGGCCATCTAAAAGGGATTGGCAGGTAAGCAATCTTCTTATAGCCGTAGCCCGTTATGGGCTCCATATCATTCACCATTATTTTATGTAGATAGGCAAACTAGTAGGTCCAGCCTTGGTTTTTGTATCTGCAACATTTTCGTAATGAACATGGCCCTGCAGACACAGACCCGCCTCTACAGAACAACGGTTTACGACCGAGGATTGTCCTCTTGGTTTGCGGTGATTTTGTTCAGCCTTGGGAGTTTGGATGGAGCCACGTTGTAAGTACAGTAAAAACATACTAACATAGCAATCATTCGGATGTGATTAGTATGGTTATGTTTATCCAAGCATGACACGAGTCGCATGCTCTATTCAGCAACATCAGACATTTGTATTGCGCGTTATCTTTGCGCTACACTGGGAGGGTGCCACATAGATCCTGGAGGCAGAAATCCGAATGCGCACATACATTAATGTGTAATATGTCGACAACAAGATTATGTTAGTTTTTAAAGCTAGGTGAGTATATCATTGTCGTAATGAACGTTATATTTGTAAAAGAAGCTTCGCGGACCGCCACGACGGCTGTGCATATGCGATCCGCGACAAGGCCACTACATCGTTATAGAACATTATACAACGCCAAACGGTTCATTATTCCAGATCAAACGTCGTTCTCTGTGAACAATGCATAAGAAACGCTGTAATGAACAGTTTGCGGCGTTTTTTCCGTGTGCCTGGACCTCACCATACTGTATGTCAAGTACGTGAACTATGAAGATAGTGATAACCGCCGTAATAAACACTGACATTTTGGTGCGTTTTTACGTCCATGAAAATGACATGTCAGATCAGATGCCGTTATCATCAATCAAACCTGGCGTTTTTTACGTTAGCTTCAAACGCACATCTCGTCAGGTAAAATGAAATAAGTTGATAAAAACGGTTGTTTATTTTCCCCCGAAGAGACCTCAATTCAATTTGTTATTATTCTGCCCACTAATCAGCTTGTTCATTTGAATAACAGGGAATGGGGATAGAATATTTAGCTAACATAGAATATATGGAGATATAAGATATTATTGATTATTTTTTTGTTCTACAAAATAAAACTCATGAATGCAATGATCCTCTTTCCCAATGAATAGTTTGCAAATAAGCCATCTTCATTGCATTGTTTGTCATGAATATAGTTCTAGTCAATAGCATTAGTCATTTACATTTGTGACATTTACCTCCTGGAGGCGAAAACGAAGTAAGGGGCTTAAGGAGCTGTCTTAAAAGTGCAACTTTAACATTTGCCTATTATTCATGAAAAATATAAACCGTTTTAGATTTGATTAGATTCAGCTTTGTTGATATTGCACAGAGTACAAAGTCTTGGAAATGAAATGTTTTTTTTGTTGCATCTAAACCAGACTGTACAACCACCAATCAAAGGTGCAGATATCAGTGCAGGTGATGATAGGCATAAATACAGGATAACTAAGTATACATGCAATATGTAAACAGAATTATTATGAGTATGTATATAGTACGCAGTATCTAGCAGTATACATGCAATGTGTAAACAGAATTATTATGACTATGTATATAGTACGCAGTATCTAGCAATATACATGCAATGTGTAAACAGAATTATTATGACTATGTATATAGTACGCAGTATCTAGCAGTAGACATGCAATGTGTAAACAGAATTATTATGATTATGTATATATATGTATATATATGACCCATTTCTGTTTTACCTTTCATTTCCAAACTATTAGAGAAAACTGTCTTAAATCAACTCCAACATTTTCTGTCAAAAAATAGTATTTTTGAGGTCTTTCAATCTGGTTTTAGGTCTGCCCACAGCACTGAGTCCGCCCTCCTGAGAGTGCTAAATGATATTTATCTCTCTACTGATTCCGGAGACACCGTAGTTCT
>JACXGM010029108.1:0-13804 GCA_016801145.1 Umbra pygmaea
TGCCCGATTCGCCTCAATTGGAAACCCAGCAATCTCATAAAATTGTCTTTTAATCATAGTTTGAATATACCAGAAAGGGACTTCATAGCCGCCAAAACTGCTGGCATACTTCGACTATTGTTGGCTGCGATACCAGACCTGTCCCTGATCTCCCGCTGAAAGATCCCAATGTAGAGAGCGCGCATTAAGGTCCTCCAGACCTGCCATTGCTTCGACTACAAAGCACTTGTTTAAATTGTATGTGTGTGTGTATATATATATATATATATATATATATATATATATATATATATATATATATATATATATATATATATATATATATATATATATATATATATATATATATAGAGAGAGAGAGAGATATATAGAGATATATAGAGAGAGAGAGAGATATATAGAGATATATAGAGAGAGAGAGAGATATATAGAGATATATAGAGATATATAGAGATATATAGAGATATATAGAGATATATAGAGATATGTATGTATATGTATGTATATATATATATAAAAATTATTTGATTGAAATTGTTGTTTGCCTAATTTCTGCCCTCGTGTTCTAGGCCACCCTGAAGTGAAAGGGAAAAAATAAACCACTTAATAGCAATGTGCTGTATATAATTAATTCGTAATTCTGAAATGTAATTTGCAATATGGGGTAGTTGCGATGCAGACACACTCATCAATGATCGCTGGTTCAACAATTCACTGAACCGGGTGGTTATACCATGAACACCGCTAGTCACACTTTAGAATTTGCGTACACGACGTCAGACCGCCTGTTTTAGGTCGTACGTACGTTTTATAAATGAGGGCCATTATCTCTGGGGTAATCTGACATGTGCGTGTGCGTGTGTGTCGAAGGTGACCAACATGTCGGAGGAGCTGGCCATGCTGGAGAGCTGTTTGAAACAGGCGGAGACTGGGCTTGATGGACAGGAGGATGTGGGCGTGTCTGATGCCTCTCAGACCAGCACTGAGTCAGCCATCCAATCACTGATTGAGACCCTGAGGGCCAGAGACTTTGGCTCTGCCCTCACACAGGTTAAAACCTTCAGGTAAAAATAAAATACACTTTCTCTTCTCTCCTCCAGATATTTCCGCTTTCTAGTAATTGCTGTAATTGTATCTCCTCTTAAAGCTGGGCTCTGATACCCTCTCATCTTCCAACAGGTGTCTATGGCCAAACGACATCTTTGGAAATGAGTCGGACGACGCTGTCCAGACTCTCCTGCACATCTACTTCCGTCACCAGACGTTGGGCCAGACCGGCTGCCTGGCCGTGGTGGGACCCAGCAGGGATCTGTCCCAAGCCAGCGGGCGTCTCATGGAGCTCAACCTGCAGATCAGAGAGGCTCTGAGCCAGGCCCAGGTCTGCCAACCCCCCAAGACCACAGTGGTCAGCACTGGCCTGTGAGCCTCTAGGCCGTAAGCCTGGCCTGTGAGAGCCCTAGGCCTGGCCTGGACTTGGACTGATCTAGACTGGACAAGACCCAACATCACATGGATCACCCTTGACTCCCATTGACTCAGAGTATAGGGGAGAACAGGGAGGTATCAGCAGAGATCCAAACAGACTTCATCTAAAAGGGCTAAAGAGTTTGTGTGTGTGTTGTGTGTGTGGGAATAACTGTGACTCTTATCAATATATATGACACCATACTTTAAAAAGCTAATACGTTTCCCACAATAAGCCAACTTGCAAAATTCTGCTGCAATAAGTCACGTTTGTATTATGTGACTAGTGACGACTGGCCAGAAGTGAGATGGAGGCAGGGGATGATGATGCTAAACTGGACGCGTTTTGGCGGAAATGACCTGACGGGCCTCCTGTATTAGCCAGTGGACTCTCCTCAGCCCGCCCAGGAGATTGGGTCAAGGAGACCACCTGGTGTTTCTCATAGTGGAAAGGTTTAGGAGTCAGTCCTGAAGGAAACTGGACGGACACGTTAAAGGACGGGAAGTCCCTGACGAGATTCCTAAACAAACACAAAAGACTTTAAAAAAAGTTTTCAAAAGCATGCTTGAAAGAGAAAAGCACTGCAAGAATATTTTTTTGAGAAATCCTATTTTTTATTAGAGCTAACATTCTAGGTTGTAAATGTTAGGATATTTAATGTCTAATTGTAACCTTAGGGAAGTGGTTCCCTGCGGGACTGTAAAAAGAGAAATCTATCTGTTTATTGACCTGCATTGGAGACCAGCATCATCTTCAACAGGTCACCTAATAAAACTCACCCTGTAACCAAATAAGTAGCTGCCTGTAGAGACTTTAGGCTGTGTGCTATAGATTGGATATTCTTGTATACACTCGCACACACAAAATGCATATACAGTAATTGCACATAAGTGCAGACTGGCTACAACTCATTATGGAAACTTAAATAACTTATTTTACTCTGTATATATTTTAGAAAATGTATAGTGTAAAACCAGTATTTTTCTCTTGTACTTTTGTGTAATGCACTGTTTATGGGGATAGTCTGTATAAAGCTAATACGAGAAGAGAAACCAGAATGCATAGTCAGTAAGAACCTGCTCTACTATTATAAGCCTTTCAGACAAACTTTAATATTTCCAGAAGACTTGGCCTGTGTGGTCCTTAGGGGTCAAAAGTCATTGAAACTGGTTATAGATTCCAGGTAGATTCTGCTTCCCGTTGATTGCCCCGGCCAAGCTCAGCCATGCATTCCTTCTCTCCACTGTGATCTCTTCATGTTGGCCCCGTACCCCAGCACAGGCTACCCCAAAAAGCCTTACGATGGGAAACTGAGACCTGTGTTTGTCTATGTTGGCTGATCCCAGCTGCAGATGACCCTGCGTTCTGAGGGGAAAGGCCTCTGCATTCGCTTGTGAAAAGGCACTGCTTGCTGTGTGTGGAAACTGCAGAAAAGGACCTTGATATCTGCAAGGGTGGCAGGAAACTTGTCATGGCACATTGTAAACGATCACTGTACTCATTCTTCACCCAGACCTTCTCTGTTGCTTGTCTGGTACATCTGAATGCTGTTCTTAATTATTTAATGGATATCATTTACCTGAGATTTTCTTTCTTTTCTATTTAGAAGCATTTACCGGTATTTTTTTGTCATCTCACATACCAGCCTTTTCCTCTCGGGATAAATAAAAACCTGAACATAATGAATTTGTCATTGTTTTGTTTTCACACAATATGTTACAGCCATGATATATTTACAGCATTCACATGCTATGAAAGCACCAGACCAGGGCCTGTCAGAGGGAGGATTTCAGCAATAATAGGAGTGCAACCAGCTGTGCTCACCAACGTTGGCACCGTTAAAAAGCTTATGGTTAGGAACATCCGGTGTCTGACATGAATTTGCTGCCTGTTCAAGTATCATGGTCCTAGGGCTCGTTTAATGCTGCTTCAGGTATGAGTGATAAAATATTGAAGGGGAAATGGTGATACTTTCAGAAAGATGGGAAACAACCGTCTTTCCATGTAAATTCAGTGACACAGCATGGCAACCTGAACATTATTGGTTGACTGTCTACTTTTGTGGACTAACTACTTCACATCTTTTCTTTGACCCCACTGATCTAAAATAAAATTATTCGGCTTCCTGAGCTTTCCTACGGTGCTGGAAACTACACCCCAAAATGTATTTCTGGAGACCCTTTTTAGCCTAATTGTGCCACAATTACCACCAGTGGCCTGAAATGTCAGACTTCATCTTTACCAGACTACATCCAATATATCAGCACTTGAAGCAAGAGCCAGCTAAACCAATAAAGAACACACTCATGCTCATTTTACCAGTAAACCTATGGTCTCATGAGTGTTCAAGAAATCCCTGTAAACAGACAAATTCCCTCCAGCTCCATGTCTTTAGCATAGCTCTCCAGAGTTGATGCCTAACATCCTGTAGGTTCACTCCAACTGCCCATCATGTAGACTCAACCAGCTAATTATTACAATCAAGTGTGCTGTATTAGGGTTGGAGTGAAAACAATCAGGACAGTAGCTCTCCAGGAGTAGGGTTAAAGATGCTTGCTTTAAAGCACCAAGCTCCAGTATCTTTCATTCAGACAATAGAATGGCTGGTTAGCATCCATTGTTTTCACAGTAGTCCTATTAGCTGCCCTGGAATCAAGCAAAACTAATTGTACATTCCGGAAGGAGTATCCTTAACTTTTAGCTGACATTTTTTGTAAAAGCCTGCATCACTGTCATAATGACAATCATTGATTAGCATCTAAACCAGGGCCGGCCCCAGGCATAAGCAAACTAAACGGCTGCTTGGGGCCCCGTGGCCACCCCCAATCGAGTGCACAGGTGACTCTGCATGGTAGGAGGGGCCCCCGCAAATCAAATTCTGCTTAGGGCCCCCAAAAGGCTTGGGCCGGCACTGTTCTAAACCACTGATTAGCTGGTAGACAGTCACCCTTTGACAGCAATCATGGAAGCATTATTGAATTTACCATCACTTTATCAGCCATTCAACCTACTCAAGATGAATACTCTTGATTCTCAAACACCAACAGCTTTGTTATAATTGAGCAATCTTAGGGAGGACAGAAGGTAGTCTGCTGGGTATTGCCATTTTATTTTATTTCCATTCAGATGTTTTCCTGCAATCACTTTCAAAATGCAACAGAGAGAAAAATAATAATAACATCAAAAGAATTGGCCTACGACCCAGAGCCTCAATGTACATGAGCATTTCTCTGGGCCAAATGACATTTCCTGTAGGATGTACAATATTGTAGGTGAACGTTCATGTGCAGGTTCCTGCTAGATAATGTACTTGAAACTGAAGGTGCTGTCACAGGAAAGCCGCTTCCCCTTGCACCTGCCACACAGATCCTGTCTGTGGGGTCGTTTGGGATCCACATGGCGCAGAGTTGTTTGACACACACAGCGTGCTTTATTGCAGGTCTGGAAACAGATTAGACATTAACTGGAGCCCATGTTATGTATTAATTGACACTAGATTATACCTGGCAAGTGATGTCCTCAACACGGTAGGGATTGTAGGACTTCTGACATGTTCTACAGAACTGTTTGAAATAGACCTATAAACAGACAGCAGTTGATTACAGGCCATACCAAACAGTCATACTTAGGCCAGGAGTCTCCAACGCTGGTCCTGGAGCCCTAACATCCTGTAGGTTTTCAATCCATCTACACAACGTTGCCTCATTCAGTTTATCAACCAAAGGATTAGAATCAGGTGTGCTAAATTAGTGTTGGAGTGAAAACAATCAGGACAAAAAGCTCTCCAGGAGCAGGGTTGGAGATGCCTGCTATAGTGCATAGAGCAGTACTATACCTTGTTTGTTCCTTGGACGCACCAAACGTATGCACTCTCCCAGCGCAGGTTGCAGTCTCTGCAGTGATAGTAACCATACTTCTGTTCCAGAAACTATGGATGGAATTGGGGTTGAGTTGATTTAGATACGTGCATGTTGCATACTTTAAGATGCTTTAATTGCTTCCGTCAATACGTTTACTGTAAATATATAGGCTACTAAGTGAGAGTGCGTGCGTGCTGCTTACCTGAAACCTCACGCGAGCCTTCACTTTTGATTCATCCTGCTTGGTTTTGCCATCCTCTGTCATAACTGACTGATCAGTCTTCTTAGCTTTACCTACTGCCGTATTTTCGTCTTTTGTCTTTACGATTTTGTCATCAACATAGTTCTCGTTTTTATTTTTATCAGGCTTCTCGGTTGTAGGTGTCGTGTCTATCTTTACTTGAGTCAACTCTGCTTTCTCGTCGTCTTCTAGAAATGATGATAGTCTCCTACACGAGATGGGTGAGTAGACAGCCAGTGTGCGAGGGTAACGCACTGTTCCCACCGAGCTGCCTGGACTACCGGGGCTACCAGGTATCTGAGCCTCCTCCTGTCTCCTCTTTCGCAAAGCGTCTCGCTTTTTTGCCATCAGGGTCCGTGGGCCGAGGGAACACTGAACTGAGACATCCCTTTTCGGATTGACCTGCACAGCAATATCTTTGGTGTTTGCTTTCCGTAGCCTCGGTGTAAGATTCGGGTTTATTTGGGATAATATAGATTTAAGTTGTGCGCGCTGGTAATTATCAAAGTAGGCGTCTGTGTCCCCATAGTTTGCCGAATACGTTTTGTTTCTCCAGCCCGAACCTTTCGGTTTGGGATACCTTCCAGAATAAGGGTTGTAAGGTGAATAGAAATAACTGTCGAAAGACTCGTCTACATATGAAGCCATTTTGCTCAGCCAACGGGCTAATTAGGTTTACCAATTTAAATAGATTAACTGCACATGATTTAATAATAGTATTCAGGTGTGTCAATCCTGGCCTGAAAGACTAATCACTGATTCCACAATCCACAAATAATCTGAAATTGCGCAGAAACGGAATGCGGAAGTGTCAGATTTTTTTAATGTGTTATTAATCTTTAGGTATTATATACATTGATAAACATACACAGTTGTACTTTTCACAGACAGTTTGCATCGCACGTATGTTGATATGGTGTCGCTAGTACACTAGGCTGTGTTGAACTGTAGGCCTACCTCTTAATTGCGCACTTGAACTGAAACCACATGGCACCAAGAATGTATCACAGAACTTGAACACTTATTAATAATATATATATTTTAATAATGTATTATATTTGCATAGTTAAAGAAAACAGGTAATAGTTGTAAATGAAAACAAAATTTAATACAACTTATTCTAAGAGGGTAGGCTGTAGTTTTACTGTAGTTGTGTTGTAGACCAAATTATCACAATAGCCCTCTGAGCAAATTAAATTATAAGAAACTTAAAAGCAAGTTTCAATGTGTTTTCTTGTATCAAGTTATGTGACGAATATGCTGTATCAGTTTGGTTAAATTAGTTTTTTTCAGCCATTTTCATTAATAAACAAGATGTTGAATGTTGACAAACCTTTACTTCTTCTAGTCATGTATTTATAATTTTTCATGTCTTTTCATGGCTCATGCTTAATTCAAATATATTTTATAATCTTCCTTCGATAAACCTTTTAGTTTCCTGTCCTTTCATAAAAAGTACACACCAGAAATTGTCTTGCAGTCAAATGTCACTGACATGACAATGCTTTTTGATGTTTTCATGTCATGTCACATTATCCAGTGTCAAATGAACACAGTCAGTGTGGATTCAAAGACGGAACCAGTGTTAAGTGATAACACTTGGTAGTGTTAAACCAAATGGCTTAAAACTAGCCAGTGTTATCACTTAACACTGGTTCAGTGTCTATATGAGTCCACACTGACAGTGTTAATTTAACACTGGATTATTTGCTGTGTCTGCATTACTCTAAACAGGAGTAGAGTCTGGACAAGGTTCCAACATGATGAGGTTTGGGTCACTTGTGGTCACCGTCCCATAAGAAGTGTCAAAGCCCATATCCTCATCTTCAAACCTGTTATATCCAATATCCCCGTTGGCTCCAAGGGGATTTATTTCAGGTTTTTGTAGAATCTCTTTCCTGTACATGCGGTATCCTAAAATGAAGATGCCCGCCTCAGCTGCCTGGAAGAGAGCGTAGAGCAGCGGGAACATGTACATGCCCCCCATGAGGTGTGGTGGGAAGGCCATCTTTAGAATGGCAGTGCAGAGCTGCACATTCTGGCAGCCGGTCTCCAGAGACACAGTCCTGCGTATGTTGGGTGCCAGGTGGAACGCGGTGGCCAGGGCGTAGCCTGCAGCGTACCCACACGCTGGCATGAGTACAGCCACCATATAGACGGATGGAGGTATGCTGGCTAACAGCTCTGGCCCCAACATGGCCCCTGTCATGATAAATAGCATTACCAGTGTGACCAGCAGAGACCAGAGGGACACCTGGAAAACATACAGGATAGGGTCAACACGTAGTTATCTAAAATCTGACTATGCATTAATATCCTGTTGCCTGCTCTGGGGTTTTAGACAGGGTATCTTTATAAGCATTTTGTGACAACTGCTGGAAAAAAATAGCTTTAATAAAATACATGAGTGATATTAGAAAGCGAGGGAAGAATTACACATTTTTTGTATATTCAAATTGATAATCTCCACTTGAACCATGCAATTTCCTGCAACCCATTCTTGTGGATTTTCATTTCGATTTCGTCTGTTGCGCCCCTCCTTCATCGAGCTATGCTGTTGTTAACGTAGATAAATTAATCTGAAAGGGAGGGGCTCTTCCTGACAGTGAAGTGTACGTGTGCATTGTGGGGCAAAACAGAATCTCATAAGGAGCAAACAATTACATTTATTTTACTAGCCATACCGTGTATATTTCAATACATTTTTATGTTATATATAGAATCTCAAAATTACCTAACATATTTCTTCAGTTCAGTAACCCTAATTGCTCATGAATGTCGTCCTGGATGAAACTATAATGTAAAAAGTTATCATTCTAAATCCATCTCCATACCTACTGTATAGCTTTAGTTACCTTTAAAACAATATCGGCCGCCCGGCTGTAGCGGTATCGGAGGACGACCCCCAGACCAATGGGTATGAGAGTGCTACATAGGGTGAGGATAATCGCACCAAACGGCATCAGATTGACCACTGGGGTGTTGATCCAGGCGCGACTGTATATCCAAAGACACAGCGGCATCAGCACCAGCGCTAGGACCGTGGAGGAGATGGTCATTATGATACTGGAGAGAAGATGAATAAACACACAATCTGTGAACTTTATATAGTGCCCAATTATAAAAGCAAAGTTTAAGAAATATGTCTTTATCTACACGATTGTCTTTAAACTAATAGATTCATATTTGCTAGACCGTAAGTATTCCTGCTGAGATATGACCATGCGCATTCAATGTTCATTCATGCGTAAAATCCAAGTGACAGTATAGGTAGTAGCCTAAACGTAGACATGTTACCTAGCCTAGAAGACAACACTTTGCAGTACCTTTGCTTATGTGTATTTTATTGCCCCAATTGGAAAGGTGTAAAAAAGTATGTTTGAATGCCATACGGAAATGTTTGATTTACCTTAGATTCATCTCCCCGTTCACTAATAAGGACATGATATTGGATAGATTTCCTCCTGGACAGCAGCCACACAGAAGCACGGCCATAGCCGCTACATCGTTGAGAGAGAACGCCAATGCGAGCAGAAAGGCGACCAGGGGCATGATAACGAATTGACACACCAAAGCCAGCAGTACCCCAATGGGTCTGCGAATATGTTCCCCAAGCTGGCTCACATCTACTGTGCAGCCAAGCCCAAGCATGGTGAAACACAGTACTATCCCCACAAACACATTGATTCCGTGACTTAGCGGGGAATCCCAAAAGGCAATCACCATGTGAGCGGATTCCGTGGTCGGTATTTTAGCCCGAAGCCCAACAGCAACGATAGTCCTGAGAGTGCTGACTTTAGATGATGTCGGGTCGTTCGTTGCGCGTAATCCTGACATGGTGAGCTCACCCGAGAATCCTTCTGAGAGTCGGGTGATTGTTTCATTCATGGTGAAGTTGAGGAATTCTGTTAAAACAGCAGTTGGATTATCAGTGACCACGCTTGAGTTCTCCATATCTCTACCGGGGGACAGAATCTCTCCACTGTTGGTGTCACCCTAAAGTTGCCAGCGCCTAAACTGTCGCACGTAGCCGTGCATCGTCATCTTGCGCGGTCACCAATGACAGAGGAATACATTTCGAGGCTGGTAAAAATGTGACGGCATCATGTCATTGCGCTGTGTTTTAATCGCAGACCCACCTGACCGTCCGGGGCACGGATTGGCTCCCAGCCTTCTACCAACACGCGCGGAAATATTACAAAGATGATGTACAATAGGTTGAGGAGAGTCTGCTCATCGTCTGTGGGAAATCAATAATTAGTGGTGATGGGTTCGAACACTCACAGATGTTTTCATATTCAGCTCGTACAATAGGCTACCTTTAAATTGAATCAAGCTTCTAGAATATTACTGATACACTTGATTTAATTAATGCATTCAATCAATGTTTTATTTCTGCAGGCTATATTTTTGATAAAGTTTTGCAACAAACCTCAGTGTAGTGTGGATATTATTGGAGGAGATTATCTGAGTTATATTGATAATGTTGATCAGGGTTTGTCCTTCAAACAATTCTCTGTTAGGGAGATCCTTGATGCCTTGCTTCAGTGCCGGTTCGAGCCTTTTGGGGGCCCTAAGCAGAATATGATTTGGGGGCCCCATCCTACCATGCGGAGTCACCTGTGCACTCGATTAGGGGCCCCCTGGTGGCCACGGGGCCCCAATTAGCCGCTTAGTTCGCTTATGCCTGGGGCCGGCCCTGCCTTGCTTGCTTGTATTGGATTCAGGAAAAATGTAAAGATGCTGGTAACTTGGAGCTGTTAAAATTAAGACGTCCAGCTTCCCACATGCATCTGGGACCGTGTACTTTCTGGCCAATGAAAAGGTTGTATGAGATAACGACATCAAACAAGACAAAACCGTTTTCATTTGTGTTTCTACTCTCTAAACGAAATATTGAAAAAACAGAAACAGAATAAGGATTTGATTATTCAAATGTTGTATTTTCCAGTATTGGTTATGACCCTACCTAAATGATCTGGTCAGTGTACTTTTTCGATCATTCATTATTCTATTTTGGAATGAAAGATAAAAAAAAATTTAAAGGGTGCAGCTTGGTTTTTTGTTTAAAAGAAAAAAAGCAGAAAAGGCTGTATTTTGTTTTCCAAATGTATTGTTGTCATCAAATAATACTATTAGAACATTGGACAACATTTCACATTGTTTTTTTAATATGTAATATTTATTTGTTCATTTATTATATTTCATTTGACTGATTTCTATCTTTACTCGGACGTAAATTACACCATTGCACAAAGTAAATTACACGATTGTGTGTATTAGGCCTGGCAAACTCGATTTCTTTAAAGCAGGGGTGTCCAAACCCTTCCGTGGAGGTCCTAGTGTATGCTGGTTTTTGGTCTTTCCCTTCAATTAGAGCATAATTATGATCTAGACTGCCAGGTGAGGGGAGATACTAACCAATTAGTGAGCTACTCCATCAGCCTTGAACAAGGTGAAAGCAAAAACCTGCATACACTAGGCCCTCCATGGAAGGGTTTGGACACCCCTGCTTTAAAGGATTCGGTTTATTCCGAGTCACTCACTAAACTGATCTGAATCACTAGAGTCAGTATTGCTAAATCGCCAAGGAAACTCAGTCCTATGGAAAGCCATTTGAGTCAATATTAAATAAAAAATATGTGTATATATATATATATATATATATATATATATATATATATATATATATATATATATATATATATATATATATATATATATATATATATATATATATATATATATATATATATATATACAATATAAATAAATAAATATACAATATAAAGCCTTGAAGCTGTCCTCTATGTCTTGGTACAGGAGGGTCACCTGGTCTGTTGTTGACCTGCCGCTTAAAAAGCCAGCTTGTTCTTTGGGCAGTTGGGGGTCGACCACTGGATTAAGACACGTCAGGATAAGACGCTCAAGAAGCTTGTATGGAATGTAGAGCAATGAGATGGGCCTGTATCCCATAGAGTCGTGGCTTGTTTGGTTTCAGCAGGGAAAGTTGAGAGACACTAAAGCCTTTAAAGATGTAGACATGCATGATCGTATCTCTAGGTGGCACCAATGAGTATTTGGTGAATAACCAGAATGGGAGCTAACCTTTCGGACAGGTGATTCTATGAGCTCCTTAATGTTGAGTCCTGCCTTAGCTGGTTGATCCTGCACAGATCTATGGCCCTAGCTCACCATTTATCAGTTAGTCACTATGCTACCTACAGTATCTGATGTTAATTGAGCTGTTACCTGAGCTCTCACCTTGCTCATCCTCGTTACTCTCACTTTCAGTTCTGCTCTCCTCCTCACTGTCTGTTTCTTCCTCATCCTCACTGGAGTCACAGTCTCTTTCCTTCTTTTCCTTAGTGGAGTCACAGTCTCTTTCCTTCTCATCCTCACTGGAGTCACAGTCTCTTTCCTTCTCATCCTCACTGGAGTCACAGTCTCTTTCCTTCTCATCCTCACTGGAGTCACAGTCTCTTTCCTTCTCATCCTCACTGGAGTCACAGTCTCTTTTCTTCTCAGGCTCACTGGAGTCACAGTCTCTTTCCTTCTCATCCTCACTGGAGTCACAGTCTCTTTTCTTCTCAGGCTCACTGGAGTCACAGTCTCTTTCCTTCTCAGGCTCACTGGAGTCACAGTCTCTTTCCTTCTCAGGCTCACTGGAGTCACAGTCTCTTTTCCTTCTCATGCTCACTGGAGTCTCTCCTTCTCAGGCTCACTCGAGTCACAGTCTGCCCAATCTTTGATAACTGCCAGGACATCAGTACAATTTGTGCTCTAAGAAAGCTCCTATGATTGCTCTCCTGCTCCAGCCTCTCTTCCAGCTGTGTCAGTCTCAAGTGTGGCTACATCTTTTAACAACACACCTTCTCCTCTTTCTGTCCTTTGTCCTCTCAGGACATTTCTCTGTGTCTCTTTTTTTCTGGAAAACTTTTTTTTCAGACAACTCTCACTCATGTTGCGCCTCCTGGAACCTTTTCTGGAGAACAGGATGTTTCTCTATCTTCTGCCTCTCAAATTCTTCCAGGAACCGTCTCCTCTCTCTTATCTCCATCTCTCTTCTATTGACATCAAATCTTCATTAGTCATCAGATTCTGTACAATCGCATCCTGTCTGCGCTCAACTAAAATGTTAGCTTCCATGGTAGATTTACTATAAAGAAGTGTTTCTGTTAGCAAATCCATGAAATGCTGCTAATGGACAACAGATTATAGACCAACCTAACAGAAATAAACAAAATCCCTGCAAATTGTAAATTAAAGTATTAATAAAACACAAACTGAAGTCTGACCTCAGTTAATGGGTACACTAGATGGGTTTCTGATTAGAGATTTCCAGTAATTATGCATACTCTTATCATTCAGAATATAACCTCAATTATATTTTTACATTCTGTGTGGTGACGAAGCCAGGGTAATCCCAAGACGACCAGGGTGATGTGAAGATGTGGAAGGTGAGATCCTCTTGGTGCGGGGGAGACGTAGGGATGGTGATGGTGAGTGGCGGGTTGACATGTAATGGTGCTTAGAGGACGACCATCCAAAGTGTTGACGTGGAGAGGTGTGGTCAGCAGTCTGGGAGAGATACCCATCACTGAGACCAGCTCCCGATCTATTAAATTGCCTGCTGATCCTGATTCAAGTAAAGCAGGAGAAGACAGTTTAGGAGTATCCTTTACTCTTATGGGAATAAGAAAAAATTAAGAGGAAAGTGGTGGATTGATAACACTCACATTTTGGAATTTAGATGGAGTTTGCTTAGATCGGGAGTTGGCTGGTGGACTCCGTGAATTGGCATTCTATGGGGTCCTTATGAACTCTACAGGGGTGTGGTCTGGTTCAGGGTGGTGTCTGTAACTTTGTAATGGAGGAGGTGAGCCCTGTGGGTCCTGGAGACTCTGTAGCTGACGGCGTTCCTTAAGTACATCATCTGGACTCAGTTCTAAGATATGTAGCACAAGAACATTCAAAACACAGTAACACGATGACACACAATAGACAATAACTGTCACGATGGCCAGGACTGGTCAGGACTGTCGTGGCAGTTAACCTGATTGTGGACTGTTTGTGTAATGAATGTTTGTATGTGTTTTGTGTAATGCGCCGACCTCTGGGCGCTCGGAGAGTGATAGGCACTTGGTTACTCATTGCGCATGAATGGTGCATTAGCCTACTATCCACACCGGTGCGTAATGAGTAATCAAGAAGCCTATTTACTCCCGGCGTTCCGGA
>JACXGM010029111.1:0-13789 GCA_016801145.1 Umbra pygmaea
AACAATACATACAGCACCCCTAAAACACAAGGACACCTTCATATAAACAATATATACAGCACCCTTCACAACAGAAATTAAGAGTGGTCCAAATGGGGCATAAAGCAGATAATAGGTGTCAGTAGGGTGTCATGTTTCACACGTTGTACATGTAGAGGTCAGGTCAACCTTTGTTCACTGAGAGATTTTTATTTAATTCCCATGGGAGTCCAGACCTTAACATTTCTGTCATTCAGCAGACACTATTATGCAGAGCGATTTATAGTTGGTACAAAGACATCCTTTGGAACATCTCAGGGTAAATGCCTTGCTCAAGGGCACAGCAACATTTAGCTGGAATGAAACCAGCAATTTTAAAATTCAAGTCTTCCCAAACATTGAGCCACCTGATGCCCGAAACGTAATCTTTATTGAGGTCATTTTATTGAAGTGATTTTTTAATAATAATAATAATAATCTTATCGGAAGTAAATATTAGCTTTTTCAAAATATGTCACCCTTGCATTTAGTACTTTTAGTCAATTCATCCATGCAGAATCTCCTGGCAGGCAGTGTGAATCCTATAACCCGTTTTAAAACAACTGATCACCAAGTTTCTATATTGAAAGCATGTTGGCTCTTCTGTCTGGGCCCATCTCACCTCCACAGAGTATGAGGGATCAGTTCTGTGTGTCCATATAATGTCTCTCTTCACAGAGGGGATTAAGCTGGAACAAAGTCACCTAATGGAAACTTAATCAGTCTATTAGCAACGCTCCTTTCTGCTTCCTCCTCCGATACATCAGAGACCCCGAGGGCTACCCAGTACAGGCCACTCTACCAGCCCTAAGGCCTAGGTAGCAGCGCGTAGAGCTGGGATCAAGCCCTGCCTTAACAATGCCCCTGCTATCCAACTAGATAGAGGGGGAACCCAAAGAGGGGGACCACCAGAAGATGGTGACCCCTCCGCATGACCCCCCATACCTGCCAGTTCACTGCCGGGTCGAGGGCTATGCGAGGCTATGCTGGGATTTATGCAGGTTTTAAAAGTGACATTTAAGGTTGGAAAAACAGTGGGTTAACTAATTTAATTCTGTTATTTAACAATTAATTTCATATTGTCTTGGCCGAATGAATCGGAGGGGACCAGCGCGCCAAGGCAAACACACGCTGCCCTGGGGGGGCTCCACGTATCACAGTCCAGACACATGATGGAACAGTAATCATACATTTTAAGGGAAAGTCTGAGTTTCGGATTCATTCATAAACCTACTTTGACTGCATTTACCGGTACACTGATATGTCAAATGAGGACGGCGATACAACATAGCTGAGATAAGCCTATATTTGTAGAAGACGTGGCAATTTTAGATTAAATACTTTCAGCCCAGAGTGTTAGAACACTACTCAGCGGACTAAACCCTATGGTGTCCTCCACACCTTACCCAATTTTCCCGAGAGGTCTTAGGCCTTTGCCCTATCCAGACTCCTCATTCCTCTAGACCCTCTCTGGCCCTGGGTTGAGACGTGAACCAAAGGTTAAATGGCTGCTGCGGTCTCTGCCCTGCCCCCAGAAAGGCCCATTGTTCACTGCCCGGGGGGTGTACAAGGCGAACGGGTAGGGGTGAAGGGAGGGGAACATCCCCCGCCTCCCCCCGCCATGGGAGTCCTTGGTCTGACCCGTCCCAGTAGACACCGCTGCGTTTCATCTTTTGTGAAACATAATTCTGGTGAGGTCAGGAAGATAAGGGCTGAGCGCTGGTCTATGTGGCTGGTGGACTGGGCTGTCTGGGCGGGTCGGTCCATAAAAAAACTATTGCACTCAAATGACTTGTAAAATAAATAAACAGATGCATGCTGGGAGCACCCCCTGCAGCTGACAAGAGTCCCTCTTAATGAAGTTCGTGCGATGCCAGAGAGTGCTGCCCAGAGTCCGGTCAGTGTTTATTTCGTCCGTCTGTCCACTGTTCTTTATAGTTATAGAGTACATACAAAGTGAGCTCCATCTGTTCTGAGCAATCAGTCACTAACCTGAGCTGCAAGTTGTGTCTGTGATGCAGGTTCTGTAGCTGAAGGAGCTGGTCCTGACAGAAGGTCAGAAAGCTGTGCTGAGGCACATGTAGAAGTGCTCTGACTTGACCAGTAGGGGGAGCTGGTGGCTGTCCGTCTATATCCTGTAGACCTGGAACAGCCTTTTGCAGACTGGACCTGTAGAGAAAAACAGTGTGTTATTTACAACAGGTAATACAGGCCTTCCAGGTGAGGCTGCAGTCTTTCACAGGACAAAAAATACCACCAGGTTTCCTCCTTGGCTTATGCTACTATTGTAGCTGACATCCCACTGTGAATTCCCACAGGCAATGCAATCAAATATAACTTCATAAAGACTTTAGCTACAGTACATAATGTAAAATAATTCCCAATTTCTTAAAAAGAAAATTGTTTATGAGTTTTGGTGACATTGCAGAACAAATTTGAAATACGTTTTCAGTTTAAGTTAATAAAAAACGCCATGAGCAAAGTGATAGACACCACCAATGCTGTTTTCCTAGTCTTTGGCCAACTGTTGAAGCAAATTGTTCTCACTGTTCAATGTTTACAGGAGGCCCTTGTTTCAGTTTTAACTGAAGAAAACACTTTGCAATATTGAAGAAGTAAATTATCTACTGGCATTGATGTCACAGTGAGCTCCATAATTCATTGGACAGTGACAATTTATTTGTTATTTCGGTTTTGTACTCAGTAACTTTGAGTTTGAAAGGATACAATGACATTTACCGCTAGGTTGAAGTGCAGACAGTCAGCTTTAATTTGAGGGTACAAATTAAATACATATATTCCGGATGAACCGTTCAGAATAAACAGCACCTTTTGTACATGGTCACCCCATTTTCAGGCACCAAAATAAATTGGACCAAAAAAAACAATTTCACTCTTCAATTAATTATGGTGCTCACTGAATCCCTTTGTCAATTAAAAGTTTTTGTGATGGTTGCCGTGTATAATTTGGATAAATATACATGAACAGACATCTTTAACATTATTAAAAAAAGAGAAAATCAATGAAGAGAAACCCAGTACAATTGTAAAAAATTGTTCAGTTTCCCATATGTCAGTAGTGAGTACCCGTAAAATTCAGCTATGATGATTGGATTTGAAACAAACCTACACTCTTTCTTTGAGCTTTTATCCGGGTCAACAGTTATAACTATTCAAGGAGTTTGTTGTCATATTTGAAAACACACAACCTTCAAGAAATAAACTGTTGGTGTTTAAACTGCTTTTTAACACTACATTCCAAAACACTTTGATAATCTGTTGATTTCCTGCTGATAATCTTCTTATAAAAAACATGGAACTGGTACTGTAAAATTCAATGTAATAAAAAATGAAAAATGCAGCAGTAAATACGGTACTTGGCTGCAAATTTTATTTAATAAAGGTAAAATACTAAATCTGGCTTGAACCCTTTTTAACTTATTACATTTAATAAATGCATTTCCTGAACAGATTTACCACAATACAGTATACCTCATGCCAGTAGATACCTGTGTTTTGTTGTTTTCGAAAGCTTGGCAGAAGTCCTTACGCTAACAGAAATAAAATCCTAAAAAGAGTTTGACATTTGAGGACCAACAGAGTCAAAGCCATTTCCCTTCATATGAAATGAATAGGGTGGTTAGTGAGTCTGGTTTTCTTAGTAAACGCAGAAGAATGTGATGGCATGCTGAGTTACAGATCAAAGACTCAGGGCCAGGGGCTTTGGCAACGGTTACCCGGACTGGCAGCCAAGCATTATTTGTGTTTTTGTTGTCATTTTGATATTCCGTTTTATCTTTAGGGTTGACGTGAAAATGACTTCAAAACTGGACCCTATGTGGTGCGCTACTTTTGTTCAGTTTCCCATGGGGCATAAGTCTCGTTCGGCAAGAGGAAGACTCTTTTGCAGTTAGAACGCCATTTGGGACGCGCCCTTAAGCTGAAGCAGCTGATGGTAGCCTGGCCAGGCTGGACGGTGGGGAGGACTGCGTAACCGCTGGTCCCTAGGAGAAGGAACAGTGGCCTGAGGCTAAGGATGTGCTGGCCCAAGAATCCCAAATATCTGCCAGAAGAAAGTGTTCGCCAAAAGTGGTTAACTATGAATGAAGGATGCCAAGGAAAAAACTTAGATTGCTTTTTCAGATTAAGATATACACTGATCTTTTATGCCATATATGCACTGTATTCTTTATGACAATCTGAATAAAGCATAATGCAATTGTTTTTGTAAGTAATTGTACAAATAATTTGGAAATATTCTTGTGCAAAAACAAAAATGATGGAGTTAACGAGAACTCTCTGACCCTGAACGTGCTGGACGAGTCAAAGACCAGCCCGAAGGCTGCGCACTGCGTTGTCACGGTAATGGGGTTTTGACGAGCCAAACCGAGCCCCTTTCACACAAACAGGGATTCGATTCCAGCCCTACGGGCTTGTCGTCAGGCCAACCACTACCTCTTGTAACGAATCAAAAAACATAATAAGCCTTTGATCACCACAAGCTCATTGAGGTGGACACAAGTGACGAGAATGAAAGATGCAATGCCTTGCGTGAATGACACTAGTTAAATGTTCTTGGGTGGAAACATGCTTTGTATTTAAGAGTCACTGGTTTATTTATTCCTACCAGAACCCTGCATAATTAACCTCCGCCTCTGTAGCTCGGAAACAGCATAGTGTTCCACCATTGCCCTGAAGCTGCACCAGGCCTTTCAGCCAATACATCTCTCTTTGGCCACAACCTACCCCAACCAGGCTCTATATATATTTCATCTAGTGAAGACTTCCTTGAAAACACAGTCTCTTAAAGAGGTTTGATTAATAATCAGGCCAAGCGCTTTCTTCTTCTAGATCAGTGCTTCTGAATGGGTTCGTCTCAGAAATCTCCTCATGGTGTTTTAGCTTAGGCGGTGTTATCACTAGACCGAGATGAAAGGCCCACTGGAGAACGGGGAAATCCAGGAGGCTAGGTCCTCTCTTGGCATGGAAGGTTAGATAAAGTTCATTGGGAATATTTAGACTCCACTGAAGCTAAGCGGTGGGGCGCCCCAGACAAAAGTAACCCATATGTCTGTGGGTGTTGGTTGTGAATCTGTACAGGGACATTATTTGTGATGAGGACCGGTGTATTTACATACAGGAACCCAGTAGAGTCATTGAGTAATAGGTGTTTTACACCTTGTTCTTTGAAGTTGTTGCTTGATGGCATGCATGTATTATATGACGTAGACAAGGAGTGGCAACGCTAAAGTTAAATAAATGTTATCATTACTCTGCAGCCTTCACTAAAAATAAGACTAGACAGACATTAACACTGTTTTATATTTACCGTTTCTCACTATAATCTATTCCTACATGACTTGTTAGTTGTAAAATGTTGTGACCACTAATGAAAGCATGTAATTCTAAAATTCCCAAATCTATCTGGACTTCCGACTACCTCAATATTCTACATGACAAAATGCGGTCATCCTGTTTAACACACGTTTTTCAAATCAGCTAATTTGCACTTAAACGAACATCAGAAAGCGTTTGCCACTGTAAGTGAATGAGCAGAATGACATTGAAAACGTAATCGATTTTCACTTCAACTCAATATTTTGGAAAACATGACCAGTTAGTGCTACAGAAGGTGCGTGGTGTGGATGTCAGCGGTATGCTGAGTAATCCAATAGTATTCCAGATTGCTAGGCTAATCCTCGGGATGTGGACAGGAAACTCTGGTGTTCCGATGGAATGTTTTTTCTACCGAAGTTACCACAGCAAACATCCTCCTCTTTTCTGGGCTCATGTTCTACTACGGGAGCACGTAGCTTTACTTCTCATATCTACCTTAGCAGTGACGTCCCAGAACAATGTTAGAGGACATTCCCTACAGTACAGTATTCAGTGTTATGTTGACGACAGGAGACGTGTAGAAACAGCTCAGTGTTATCCCACAGGGTGATAATGTTTCTGTAGAGCACCATAGCATTGAGGGTTCAAAATGAACAATTTCATCCACCAGCCAAACCGCTAGTGAATGTTAAAAGTTTACCAGCCACTCGACAGATTACTATTGTTTTTTTGGCTGGTCAGTGAAGCAAATCTACCAGCCACATGCATATTTTACAAGCATTTGGCTGTTAAATGGTGCTAATTTTGAACCCTGGTTGCGTTCCACCACGTGGCCCAGGGCTTGTTGTCCATTCTGTACCTATTGACACATTCTTTTCACGGGGCTCGCCCTACCTCCAGCTGGGCTCCTGGAGAACAGGGTTCCCGGTGAGGTGGACCTCTCGGAGGACTGGACATCCCTGAAGACTGTCACACAGGTTCTGCAGCTCTACAACACAGAGACAGAGCAGCGTTCTGATCTTTAGGGTTCTGCAACTCTACAATACAGAGACAGAGCAGCGTTCTGGACTTTAGGGTTTTGCAACTCTACAATACAGAGACAGAGAAGCGTTCTGGACTTTAGGGTTCTTGCAGCTCTACAACACAAAGACAGAGCAGCGTTCTGGGCTCTAGGTTTCATGTCACAGACAGAGCAGTGGCCTATGCATCTGGTTTTCACTGTCAATGTCACTCCATCCCTGGTATCTAATCTTGTCATGGGCACAGTACCTTTATCTAATACATGGATCCATTTACATTAACTGGATGGAGGTTCATTGCATTTTGCAGTAGCGTGTCATTATGCATTCCTTAGACAAACGCATCAGCACACAGACAGACTTTACACACTCACAGAGAAACACATCTAGTAGACATACATGGAAACTACAGTACGTAAATAGAAATGTATTGCAAACAGATAATTGTTTGGACAGCTGGAAAAATACAAACCAAAACAAAAAACATTATTATGATTAACAATAATAATAATATTATTAACCATTACGTCTCGACACTAGACACATTTATTTCCTGTGCACATTAATATTTTATGATGTGACCTGAAAATAAAACAAATCATGCTTTAATAAGTAAAATGCATAACTTGCTCCTACATTTTCACTGCTCCTTGTTAAAAGGTCATCGTAAAACCCTAAACTTACCTGAGAGGCAGTTCTGTCTGGCATCAAGCTTCTCTAGTGACACAAAATCAGACAGCGATGGCAGTTGAGTAATACTGTAAAACATATTTACTGATCATTTTGCCATATTACATAGTTTTATTACATTTTTACTTTCACTGAATTACTTACAGGAATATCCGCTATGATGTATTTGACATAGTATGAAAAAAATGTACAAACAGTTGCTGTAATAAGTTGTTGTTGAACTTAAGTCTAGCTCAAACATGTATTCATCAGACAGCTGTGACAGTATAAGACAGGACATGGTTAGCAGGCTCGGAGTAATAACCACTTCAAACACACCTAAACAGTTAGCCATAACATGTACTGATTTAATGATCTGAAATTGCCGGTCACTTAAAAAAAAATCTGAATATATCTACGACATAATACTGTAAGATTTTTCAATTTCATAGACCAATTCAGAAGTTAATCAATGTGAAAGAAGTCTGTTTTACCCACTGATTAAACAGTCTTTTACCGTAGTAATGTGAGTCTCCTATTTCTGGGGGTCGATTACCAATTTGAATACAGTAAACCAAACGTTACAAAATAAATCACTGGGCTGATGCACTAGCATCTAATCACCTGTTTTGGGCCACGGAGAGAAGCTGAATCAGGGGGAGCCAGCAGTCAGTCAGGCCCCGCAGGGAGCTCATGCTGTTGTCGTCCAGAGACAGCTCCCTCAGGAGGACCTGGTTATGCAAGCTGGGCGGCTGGAAGAGCAGCGGAAGGAGAGGGACGGAGACAGAGAGTGATGGTGAGTTTACTGAGTCATGCTGGGTACTTCAACTTGCTGGCGGTTTACAATGTCGGTGCCTCCAATCCATCAATGTCACCCGTTATATTCCTGCTCTTAAGGGGACACTAGGGACTGGTGGTTTCAAACTATCTACCAAGACCTGTCTACTATGTAGACATAGACGCAGAGGTAACGTTTATGACACCGTGTTTTATACTTTGGATATTTTACTTACCTCTTAAAACAGGCCTTCAGTACATGGTGTGACTATAATAATAAATGTTGATGAAGACTGTGTGTTTTACCTCAGTGAGGTTGTTTCCAGCCAGGTCCAGAGTTCTAAGCAGGGGACAGTTCTGCAGGCCCGCGACACTCGACAGGTGGTTGTGGGACAGACCCAGGGTCAGCAGCGTGCACACGTCTCCCAGGCCTCTGGTACTGATCAGCTGGTTGTGGTCCAGCAGCAACTTCTGCAGCCTCTTCAATGACTCCAGACCACCTTTACAGCAACAAAGAAGACGTTCCAATTGCATGATGACAGAATGAGACTGTCTGAACTAGGACTCATTTAAAGCAAAGATCTAATTTCAGTGAGAGCCCAAATGCCAATAAAAATAGCATTAATGGGCTTCTTTGGCAAGTAATATGTATTCATGACTTGAAGCCTGACTTGTGGTTGGTTATTCACTGTAACCAAGTCACATTTCAATACATATTGAAGAGCAGAGCGGGCGATAGTGATGGGGAGGGCCTGCAAAAGCAGAGGTCTACTGCCCTCTAGTGGACAGAAGTGGTTCCACACAGAGCCATGATGAATCCAACACAGTCCAGCAGGCTGTCAGCGGAAGGTCGTGGAGGGCCACTGTCATTGATTTGCTTTCTTACGTTTCATTCACTGTCTAGGCCTGAAATGGTGCTCATTACAAATCTTAATTCAAGTCACAGTTGCAATGCTCCGTAAAGGGCTATCCTTTATTAAGGTTTTATATACATACAGCTCTGGAGAAAATTTAGAGACCACCGCAAAACACTCCCTATCTCTGATTTTATATGTGTTTGGGTAAAATTAACATATTTGTTTTATTCCATAATCTACTGACAACATTTCTCACAAATTCTGGGGTCTGCGTGGCATAGGGGGTAAAGATCACTTCTTTGCAGTACAAGCTACGTCATGTGGTTCGAGCCTGACAATGGTTTCTCCACCTTTGTCCAGACATCCAGCACAAGGCAGCGCAAAATGGCATAGCGATACCTGGGATTTGGGATAGAAGGTGGATCTAGATTGAAACGTCGCTCTCCAGCGACTTCTTGTGACCAATTGGGAGAGGAGAAAAATTGGGAAATATCACACAAAATAATTTAGTATTTATTTGCAGAAAAAGTTGATATTCATTATTAAACAACACTACACTGCATTCAAAATTATTATGAAAATTGGAATTAAGTTTCATAAACATTAAATATTTTGTTTTTCAATCAAACTCATGGATGTTATTGTGTCTCCGGGCTCTTTAGATCACTGAAATCAATCTCAGACACCTGTGATAATTACTTTGCCAGGTGAGCCCAATTAAAGGAAAACTACTTAAGAAGGATGTTCCACATTATTAAGCAGGCCACAGGTTTCAAGCAATATGGGAAAGAAAATGATCTCTCTGCTGTGGAAAAGCATCAATTAGTGCAATGCCTTGAACAAGGTAGGAAAACATTAGATATTTCACCAAAACGTAAGCGTACTGTAAAGAGATTTGTGGCTGATTCAGAGCACAGATGGGTTCGTGCAGGTAAAGGCATAATGAGGAAGGTTACTGCCAAACAAATTAATTGGATGAAGAGAGAAGCTGTTAAAATGCCATTACAAAGCAGCAAACAGGTATTAGAAGCTGCTAGTGCCTCTGAATTTCCGCGAACATCAAGGTGTAGGATCCTCCAGAGGCTTGCAGTTGTGCATAAACCTACTATTCAGCCACCCATAACCAATGCTCACAAGCAGAAACAGTTACAGTGGGCCCAGAAATACATGAAGACAAATTTTCAAACAGTCTTGTTTACAGATGAGTGCCGTGCAGCCCTGGATGGTCCAGATGGATGGAGTAGTGGATGGTTGGTAGATGGCCACCATGTCCCAATATAGCTGCGACGTCAGCAAGGAGGTGGCAGAGTCATGTTTTGGACCGGAATCATGGGGAGAGAACTGGTAGGCCCCTTTAGGGTCCCTGAAGGTGTGAAAATGACCTCGGCAAAGTTTATAGTTTCTGACTGACCACTTATTTCCATGGTTCAAAAAGAAGAACCATGCCTTCCGTAGCAAAATCATCTTCATGCATGACAATGCACCATGTCATGCTGCAAAGAATACCTCTGTGTCATTGGTTGCTACGGGCATAAAAGGAAAGTAACTCAGAGAGAATCTGGCCACTCTCCATTGACAAGCGTTTTCTTCCTTGAAAGCGGGTACTCGGGAATGCGAGTTGAAGTTTAAGGCAACGTTTACACGTGGCCGGCTATTTTATAAACGGACATTTCACGCTTTCCGTTTTCAAAAATAACATTGTGCCCACCTGTCCGTTTTCAGAAAAGTGTTTGTTTACTAGAACCTGTGTATATGCCGTCAAGAGCATGCCAAAAGTGTAGGTGGCAGTGTAATGAAAGCCTGAAGCCAACGTTAGCCAATCAGATTCCTGAAAAATAGCCAAATGAAAAGGTAAACATAGGTCGCACTTTTGGCGCAGGTGCAAGTTCTGGCGCATACTGTCATTGGTACTGGCGCATACTGTGACGTCGGCTGCCTAAACCTCAGTTTTTTAAACCAGAGTTTCCTAAAATCTCCACTCTGGCTGGAGTTTTTAGAAAGAATCGTTTTCAGAGGCGAATTCTCTGTTTGCGTGTAAACGAGGGGCAAAAAAACGAAGGGAAATGTCTCTGTTTTTCAAAATAACCATGTAAACAGGGTCTAATACTATCAAATCTGCCCAGAGCCACTCTGGATCTGCCATAACCAATCGCTAACATTTGGTCGTGACATACTACAACTCAAACTAGCGCAGGACATCAACCTCATCGTTCTCAGCTACTCCCTCTGTTCGCTGATTGGACCGCCAAAAAATTGTTCGGAGAAAAACAGTGAATATACAGCAAACCCAGATGGAGTACTGAAGGAAAAAGAAGTACGTAGGAAGGCAGAGCCAGGCTAGGTGTGGCCTCCATCCTCCTCTGACCTCAACCCTATTGAGAACCTTTACAGCATCCTCAAGCAAAAGATCTATGAGGCTGGGAGACAGTTTGCATCAAAACAGCAGCTCTGGAAGGCTATTCTGACATCCTTCAAATAAATTCAAGCAGAAACCCTCCATAAACTCACAAGTTCAATGGATGTAAGAATTTTGAAGGTGATATCAAAGAAGGGGTCCTATGTAACTAGCCCTGTTAAGATGTGTTTGATTGAAATAGCTTTTGATTTCATTATATATGACCTCCTAACGCTGCAAATTCAACAAATGACCATTTTCAGTTCTTTACAACCTATAAAATGTTTTAAAACTCTGTTGTGCATAATAGGTTGAAAGGTTTTTTGAGTATAGAAATACTGTTTTCATTGGGTGGTTTGTTTAATAAAATTTGACTTATACCCTAACGGTTGGTGACTTGAAAATGATACTGACTGTCACTTGTATCGACTACTTAATACTACGTAAAATATAATTTGCATAATAATTTTGAATGTGGTGTATATTAATGTTAACTTAGGAAAATGGGGGATTGTAGCTCACTTATGCGGGTGATGGCGTTGTGGGAGATCTCCAGAATGTCCAGGTTTACAGCATCGGCCAGACCATGAATGGACGTCAGACGATTCCGACCCAGTCGAAGAATTCTGAGATTTTCCAGATTCTCACAGTTCACAAATGTGATCACGTTGTCCTAGACATAACATAACACATGTGATCACGTTGTCCTATACATAACATAACACATGTGATCACGTTGTCCTAGACATAACAAAACACATGTGATCACGTTGTCCTCGACATACCATAACAAATGTGATCACCTTGTCCTAGACCTAACATAACAAATGTGATCACATTGTCCTAGACATAACATAACAAATGTGATCACATTGTCCTAGACATAACATAACAAAGGTGGCCACGTGTTCCTAGAAATAACAGCATATGTGGTCACGTTTTCCCAGACATAACATAACAGAAGTGATCACGTTGTCCTAAACATAACATAAAAAATGTGATCACGTTGTCCACGACATAACAGAATAAATGTGATCATGTTGTCCTTGACGTAACAGAACAAATGTGATCATGTTGTCCTAGACATAACATAAAACATGTTATCACTATCTTAGACATACAGTACACGTAACATAAAAAATGAAAGCACGTTAGAGTTTGGAAGGTCAAAGTCTTTTAAATATTCACATGCTGATTTAATAGCTGTAAGAGACAATATGAAATAAAAATTTTGAAAGAAAATGTCATTGTGTAGTTGGCGGTACACAGTGTTTATGTTGGGTTTTAGGAGAGCTACTGCACATTAAGGTTCACCATGTAATGTTAAATACAAGTGGAATTGCCTATGTTTTCAGAATTTAATTTCCTTTGTTTGTATTTCTATATATTTGGGTGGGTTATTTCTGCTCCTGGTAATAAATCTGTAACTTTTCGATGTTTGATATTTACTACACACGCTCTCAGTGTTAGGCTACGTTCACCAGCGTCTCCTAAACTATAACAGGGCAAATTAGGGGTGGGATGACTTTTTTCAAGAATGAATCTGTAGATTAAGACTTAATTTTTAGGAGTAAATATTTGTTGATTATCCCATTTATAATATTGTTTCATTATCACTCAGTGTTTATCCTTTTACAAAAACATAAGTTATGTTTATCTGTATGATTCTTTTTCCAGCACAGACATTTGCTCATTCACTCTTTCAAATATTGAATGCTCTTACTACTGAGTTGTGCTTCTTTCACAGAGTTTCTCTTGAATAATTGGATAACTGTCTGGTAAATTACTAAAATGTAAATGTACAAATAGGTTTCATGTCATTAGGGTCCAACACCAGTATGAGTTGTGCTGTATAGACCTGTACATCGATGTATCGGAGCTCTGTGCATCGACTGAGGCCCTCTAGGGAGGTGAGCCCACAGCTGGTCATGGTGAGGGATTGCAGTCTGGGGCACTGGGACAACGTTGTCAGGCTGCACGCAGGGAGACGCTCCAAAGCAACTGTGGTGATCTGCATTTGGACGTCAGTGGAAAGATTGATTTTGACTGATTAGGTCTTCATCTTAAAAATAAACAGTATCCATTTTTAGGCGATAACCTGCAGGCTACCTCCTGGAGGGAATTCCAAGCTCCAGACTGAAGGAGTATTTCTGTGCACAGGGGGGGTAAACGGCTCCCCTCAGCGGCCCGCCTCCCGCCTCTCCTCCCTGGTGTCCTGCCCCCATGCTTAAGCTGCTTCCTCTGGTTCTGCAGGGAGAGTTCGGACCAGGGGGGGCAGCCCCTCCTCCAGGCCAGTCCCCTCTGCTCTATGTGCGGTGGTAGTGAAACACTCACTGGCCCGTGTGAAACACTCACTGGCCCGACCGCAGGCTCAGGGTCAATGGGGTCACTGAGGTCACTGGGGTCACTGGAGGAACGCTGAGTGACGGCTGGTTTCTCCTCTCTGGAGGTTTGACACTTGTCCCTCCCTCTTCCAGCTGCCAGGGTTTGTAGGTTCTCTGGTTTCTTTTCATCTAATTCAATCTCTTCCTTGTCTTTTCTCCTCCTCTGACTGAACTCCTTCTCCGCCACTTGTTTCTCCTCACTTATCTGCTCATCGTTGTTTCTTTTCTCCTCCTTCAGCAGTTTGTACTCAATCACTGTTTTTTCTTCTTTCTTTGTCTTCTCCTCTCTCTTCCTCCTCCTCTCCTCCTCCTCTCTCTTCCTCCTCCTCTCCT
>JACXGM010029112.1:0-13789 GCA_016801145.1 Umbra pygmaea
AGTTTTGACTCATCCATAACTAATCAGTTTTGACTCATCCATAACTAATCAGTTTTGACTCATCCATAACTAATCAGTTTTGACTCAAATTTCGGATCAGTCTAATCAAACAAATCAAACTTACTGGGTGATTCCAAATTTTGTACGCTAGTGTATGTTTAGTCCATGTGTACAGGGGTTAGGCTTTTATAGGGTTAGGGGTTAGGCGTACACAGGGTTGGGTTTAGGGTAATATAGGGTTGGGGTTAGGCTTTTATAGGGTTGGGGGTTAGGGTTATATAGGGTTGGGGTTTAGGTGTAAACAGGGTTGGGGTTAGGGTTATATAGGGTTGGGGGTTAGGGTTATATAGGGTTGGGGTTTTGGCGTACACAGTGTTGGAGTTAGGGTTATATAGGGTTGGGGGTTAGGGTTATATAGGGTTGGGGTTTAGGCGTATACAGGGTTACGGTTAGGACACTTACGTTTAGACCATGAGGACTGTACAGGGGGTGTCGTATCCCGTCACTGTATCCTATTGTCTGACTGATAGCATGGCGTATGGTATCCCCCTGCAGAGATGCCACCATGTCAAACAAAGAGAGAACCGGTCAGTGCTTCTCATCATCTACTCCATTTTGAAACATTAAAGACAATAACAATTGCTAAAACAAAAAACAAGCATAAACAAACAGACTGCAAGGAAACATTGTTCAAAAGGTACAACCTTGCAATGTTTGCAGATGCCTAAACAAATAACCAAAAAAACAAATAGTAAAAAGCATGACAGCAAAGACCAGGGACAGTAACACACTCCAAAGAACTGACCAGGGACAGTAACACATTCCAAAGAACTGACCAGGGACAGTAACACACTCCATAAACTCACAGCACCATTATTTTTGTCTTTCAATATTTGTTGGAAAGTTTGCTTTGCATTGTAACATTTTTCGCCACTATCTATTATATTATTAAATTGTTAGCATGGAGGCTGCACAGAAATAGTGGCAATATGTGAATGTTTAAGGGCACATTTCCAGATAGTACTGTGTGCTATGAGCAATGGCACTGTAGAAGTGATTGAGGCAAATGGACACATACATGTAAAATAAAGACACCAGACAATAAACAGTACAACAAATTACTGACAATGGGACACTAAACTAAACAATGGACAGCAGATCTGTAATATAATGAACTGACATGGTACATTAAAAAGAAATAACACAGAACAGTAAAATAAATAACTCACAATGGTCTAGTAAAATAAAATAAAAAACTGACAAGCTGACATTAACATAAAGAATTGATCAAGTGGGAAATCCCAGCCCAAGAGCTCAAGTCAAAAGCCAGAAACTCCATATCAAATAATGTGCAGAAACAGTATCTTTTAATCTACAATATGTGGTTATGTATAAATACTTTAATATCTACAATGGTCGATAATATCTAAAGTCACAGTTCTTCCACCTGACTAATATCTAATATCTAGTGCAATAAATAATCAAGCTACACATAGTAGCTCAATTCCACAGACATTGTAATATATGCATCCATGATTCCTGCTCCATTTTAACTCAAAATCATTCCATGAATTCAAGGAAATCTTCAGAGAAAGCAAAAGGCGAATTGTCTGTACTATTTAAATTCATGGCATATGAACTATAAAGAGCAAGGATGACAGTCTGTGACCCTGACCTCTGACCTCTCTTCCTGACCTCTCACCCTGACCTACCTGTGACTGCACATTGGCTCCGACTTGAGCCCCCGGGTAAGGGTCTCCATTCAGACTCTGCATGCCCAAAAACATGTCCCCTGAGCTGGGGAGGTTAAAAGAGGAACCTGGAGAAAAGAAATGGAAGTAGCTGAACAGAAGTGCCATGCCAAGAACACACACACACACACACATAAAAAAACACAGAAAGGAATGCAGGTGGCCTGACTGCTTCCAGGGTGAAGTTATCCCTAGGTACCAATCTATGATCTGATTACCGTAGGTACAGATCTAGGATCAGTTTACAGTTAGTACAGATCTAGGATCAGTTTACCGTAGGTACAGATCTAGGATCAATTTACAGTAGGTACAGATCTAGGACCAGTTATCCCTAGGTACAGATCTAGGATCAGTTTACTCTAGGTACAGATCTAGGATCAGTTTACAGTAGTTACAGATCTAGAATCAGTTATCCCTAAGTACAGATCTAGGATCAGTTTACTCTAGGTACAGATCTAGGATCAGTTTACAGTAGGTACAGATCTAGAATCAGTTATCCCTAAGTACAGATCTAGGATCAGTTTACAGTTGGTATAGATCTAGGATCAGTTTTTAGTTGGTACAGATCTAGGATAAGTTATCCCTAGGTACAGAACTAGGATCAATTTACAGTTGGTATAGATCTAGAATCAGTTTTCAGTTGGTACAGATCTAGAATCAGTTATCCCTAAGTACAGATCTAGGATCAGTCTACAGTTGGTATAGATCTAGAATCAGTTTTCAGTTGGTACAGATCTAGGATCAGTTTACCGTAGGTACAGATCTAGGATCAGTTTACCGAAGGTCCAGATCTAGGATAAATTCAAAGTAGGTAGAGATCTAGGATCAGTTTACCATAGGTGCAGATCTATGATCAGTTTACTGTAGGTACAGATCTAGGATAAATGTACAGTTGGTATAGATCTAGGATCAATTTACCATAGGTACAGATCTAGGATAAATTTACAGTTGGTACAGATCTAGGATCAGTTTCCTGAATATAAAACAAGTTTAATCATACCCCTAAATATTACTGTTGACCACACCTACTAAAGAGGAACCCAGGGTACTCATATCCCAGGGTACTCATAACCCAGGGTACTCATAACCAGGGTACTCATAACCAGGGTACTCATAACCAGGGTACTCATAACCCAGGGTACTCATAACCAGGGTATTCATAACCAGGGTACTCATATCCTGAAGATGCATTAATATTGAAAGGCTAGATATGAAAACAACTTCATTAATGCAGGGGCATGAAGACGGACAGATGAAGGATTTGGTTCTGGGATGACATGAGCACGAGACGTAAAATGTTTCTTCAAACAGTATCAGTACCGGTGAACATGTTGGTTAAAAGGGAGTTTTTGCTCTCTGCAGAGTCCAGTTGAAATTCCTCATCTTTCATCTGGAAGCCTGGATCAAAGAAAACAGAAGGGAACTTGAGAATCTCCCATCATGCACTTGGACTGTATTAACCCAACGAATCTCACCGTCATTAAATGAAGATGGAAATGGCCTTATGTTTATTTAGATTTGACATCAAAGCCTGACTGTTATAATAATGTATTATTATATTACGTTTTCAATAAAAACAAAAACAAAAGTACCACCAATAACATTTTTGTCGTCTAAATAAAAAGTGTGACCACAACATATTTTTTTCTGTTTTGCTGTTATTATATTTTTTGTGATTTGACAAATAGAAATGATCAGAGAGAAACCTGGAAAAAATGAAAATGATTTGAAATCAACTAAGAGTGAATGTGAATGCATAGCAACATAAAGAGGGCGAAGGTGATTGGACAGTAACTTAACAACAGTGAAATTGACTGGACAGTAACTTCACTTGACAGTACATTGAACAGACTGAAATGAGTAAACTGTAAACACAGGATCAATATAATTTATTGTTTAGATTGTGTACAATTCAAAAACAGCCCTCAAAACTGCTTCTTTTTTTATGTTGGTAGCTGCAGTTACTTTTTTCACTATTTATTTTCATTTAAATTTCATCATTCAGCTTTTAACCCAGAACATTTTATCTGGATATCTATGCTCGACATCCTCCAGTCGAAGCTATCACTTTATGATGAAGATAGCATGGAAGTCTTCAGATGCAGTTTTCATACAAAAACTAGGTGTAGAAAATAATGAAACAGTATCTGGGTGTTTGTAGATTTGTGGTAGTTTCTTGTAGTAGTAGTATTAATAATAGTAGTAGTAGTGTTCTGTCGTATAGCGGTTTCCGGAAACAGAATGTGACACCACCGGTTTTCCAGACTACAAAATGAGTTTAATTCAGAGCTGCTAAAGTTCTGAGCCACATATGTTTCTTACCAGTAGCCCTGACAAACATGGTGGGGTTGTCTTGGCAATGACGATTCTCTTTTTGAATTAGTTTTTCAACCACTCAATTTGTGATAATGTACTTTGTGATAATGTACTTTGTGATAATGTACTTTTCTCTTGTAACAACTCCACAGCAGGTCTGCGAGTGTTCAATGAATAGATGTGCCCTCCAAAACACTTCGCCAAACCTTTTAAATTATAATCCCAGTGCTCGCTCAGCAAGGTAACCAGGTTTGGCGTGTATTTACACACTGGAGTAGAGAGCATTCTATGACCAACACCCACAATCTAGCCGACAGGCACCCAGGTTGCCCGAGTGCAATGAGACAAGACACCCCACCACCTGTTGTGGCCAAGATCCTGGCCTAAATAGCTAACTGTAAGACAAATCATTGACTATCTCAACCGCTACTGCCAGAAGAGGACTGGTTCCTCTAGGTTTCTCCTAGGTTTCGACAAAAATGATTTTTTCCTAGCCACTGTGCGTCAACGTTGTTGTTCCTTGCACTTTGGATTTTTAATGGGTATCTGTATATACACATTGTTACTCCTGCTGATGCAAAAAGAGATTGATAAAATACATTTGATTGATTAGTTTTGTCACCTCGAGTAGCTATTGAGGATTTGAATGTTCCTCCTAATAATTCTGGAGTAACTCCATCTTGATACATTGACAGAGGCAATAACTAATTCACTAAGACGCCAAACGAGGATAATTAAAAAATCCTAGAGGCTCTCCCCAGATTCATTTAAGCCACGCAATAAAACAATCAACCAATTAAACATCTGAGGATCTAAACTTCCCCCTGCATCATACCTTAGATGATGTCAGAATGGATACACATTTAAGAAGACTTTTTGCACCCTTCTTTTTCACTGCAGCAATTTCATGCTGTTCGGTCAAATGCCAGTTGACATTTAAAATGACTCCTAATCGTCTAAATGTTCGGAACATCCTAGTGAATGTTCTGGCCTTAAAAACACTCCTTTCTTCACCCAGCAAAATCTGATGAGGACTGTGATCACCTTGGAGCCTTGCTCCTATCCAGGTTTCTTCCTAGGTTCCTGCATTTTTAGGGAGTTTTCCAAGCCACTGTGCTTCACACATGCCTTTCTTAGTCTTTGTGGCTTTAAGATGGGTATTTGTATAGCCTAATCACTTTGTGACAACGGCTTATGTAAAAAGGGCTTTATGAAATACATTTGAATATATTTCCACACAGTTTCATTTTAGTTTGTCATTTTAATGTAGATTTAGGTATTTTTTTATCTAAACCAGCCTCAGGCTGCATTTAATCCACTAGGTGTTTGACACCCCGGCTCCACAATATAACTTCTTAGAATGGGGACTCGATGAAACAATCAAAACAAAAAGAACAAAAGAAAAATGAATAAATAAAAATAAACAAAAGCATGAAGCAACAATAGCAACATTAATCAAGTTTTTTAGAAATAAAACACCACTTTTTTGATCCTCAGGTACATATAAGATACATGTTACTGAGAAATGCATAGGATTTATAATATTTTGCCCATATACATTTACTGGAACATATTTCTATGCAAGGGCGTAGGAACAGGGGGGGATGGGGGGACATGTCCCCCCCAATAATCTGAACAATTTGTTAAATATATATTGTGCCCCCCCCCAAATATCAAACTCGTTCCTACGCCCTTGTATCTATAGCTCTGTTCTTACCACCAGGTGTGCCTACCAGAGTTGGGCGTGGTCGGTGAGTTGGCCTGGCTGTTCTGGATGGCTGCCGCCACGGCGTGGGTGGCCGTCACCGCTGTCTTTGCTGCATAGAGGTTAGCCTCCTCCTGGAACTTGCCGATGTTCTTCTTGTAACGGATCCTCTTGTTGCCGAACCAATTGGACACCTGAGTAGGACATCGGCAAGTTCCAGGAAAGGGAATCGAGAGAGACAGAGGGAGAGATGAGAAAGATAAAGAGAATAAGACGGCGGTGGGTGGGTCTGTTGTCCGTCATTTTAAAAGAACTAAGTTGGTATCGCAACATGAAATGAGGGGGACCCAAATATCACAAAGAGCGTTCTGAAGCAATAAGAGCAACTCTTGCTCACAATTAAAAGGTTAATGTTTTATTGACCTAATTCTGAGTTAAAATCATGACGTTTCGGCCAGTCATGACTTCAACTCAAAATTAGATCAATAAATAAAGCATTGTGGACGAGAGTTGTGCCTATTATAACCACCATATATATCATCTGCAATGAACAATCAGGAATATCAAATGGATGTGTGGATGTTGTGGCATGGGATAAACTACCCAGAACCCTCAGGGAAGATTCTACTAAAAACACTTTTCTGCTTTCCAGGGTTCTTACTAGAATCTTCTATGAAGGTTTCCACCAGCTTTAGCTTTTAAAAATACATTCTATATTACCACATTTCACATAACATTGTTTGAGGGGTTTCTTGTACCCTTCCACAGTTATGAAACTCCTGGTTTACAGGCCACGTCAGGCTTGCAAGTCATATTTTGCTACCTTGCATTGCAATAATTCCATTTGGAATCCAGCCAGACTTTGGATATCCAACAAGTGGAATTGTTAATCACCCACATAAACATTACAGCCAGAGTAGAATTGTATGCCGAGACTAACTCAAACATCCCCTCTGGAACAACCAGGGGCGCTGTAAAGGGGGGGTAAAGGATGACGATTCTCGGGGCCCATGACTAAGAGGGGGCCCAGAGAAGCCCTGTCTCAGCTGTGTTGGGGGCCCTGTCAAGATTCTTTTCATGGGGCCCAAAATCCTTAGCAGCACCCCTGGGAACAACATTCTCTGTAACGGGTGTAATAAATACATCTCTGGAACAACACTCTCTGTAACGGGTGTAATAAATACATCTTTAACAGATTGGATTCGAAAATTGTTATTTATCTTTGTGATCCATACAATTACAATTAATTGACCAATCAACATACATACAAAACAGAGATATTAAAACAAACAACAACCATTCTTGCCTTCCATTGAATCATCAAATAACCCTTTAATAAAAAGTTTATTAATAATAATAAAAAGTTTTTATGAAGTTAAAGGTTTTAACCACAATGACTTGCTTTGAAAAAAAAAACTTTGTTCAGTTTGTTCTCCAAGTAAGGTTCCATTACAGCAAACTTTTGTCTGTAGAAATCTATTCTTCCATAAAATACACCATTAAAATCTATCCTTCCATAAAATACACCATTATAAAACAGAATTCAAAGAGGGTACACTTTACAACAGTGACCAGGGGCCTCATTGACAAAAATGTGTGTAGACTTCACAAACAGAAAGCGCCTGTGCACAAAAATATTCAGATTTATAAAACAGCACATCCCACGCTAGTTTTCCTTTATGTGTTCCAAATGATTATGAAAATTATTTTTTTCAGCGATTTTCCTAAATAGTCGATGCAAATGTCAGTCAGTGTAATTTTCAAGTGACCAACCGTTAGGTTTTAAGTCGAATTTCATTGAACAAACCACCCAATGAAAACAGTATTCTTTTCAAAAATAAAATACTCAAAATGCACTGTTCCAAATAATTATGCACAACAGAGTTTGAAAACATTTTCTAGGTTGTAAAGAACTGAAAATAGTCATTTGTTGAATTTGCATCATTTGGAGCTCATATCTGAAATCTAAATAAATATAATATAAATATATATTATTAAATATACTGAAATCAAAAGCTATTTAAAATCAAACACTTCTTAACAGGGCAAGTTACATTTTAACATAGGACCCCTTCTTTGATATCACATTCACAATACTTGCATCCATTACACTTTTCTGCAGGATGTCAGAATAGCCTCCCAGAGCTGCTGTTTTTATGCAAACTGCCTCCCACCCTCATAGTTCTTCTGTTTGAGGATGCTCCAAAGGTTCTCAATAGGGTTGAGGTCAGGGGAGGATGGGGGCCACACCATGATTTTCTCTCTCTTTATGCCCATAGCAAACAATGACACAGAGGTATTCATTGCAGCATGAGATGCATTGTGATGCATGAAGGTGATTTTGCTACGGAATGCACGGTTCTTCTTTTCGTACCATGGAAGTGGTCAGTCAGAAATTCTATAAACTTAACCGAGGTCATTCTCACACCTTCAGGGACCCTAAAGGGGCCTACCAGCTCTCTCCCCCCTAAAGGGGCCTACCAGCTCTCTCCCCATGATCCCGGCCCAAAACATGGTTCCGCCCCCTTTTTGCCGACGTCGCAGTCTTATTGGGACATGGTGGCCATCCACCAACCATCCACTACTCCATCCATCTGGAACATCCAGGGTTGCGCAGCACTCATCAGTAAACAAGACTGTTTGAAAATTAGTCTTCATGTATTTCTGAGTCCACTACAACCGTTTCTGCTTGTGAGCATTGGTTAGGGGTGGCCCAATTGTAGGTTTATGCACAACTGCAAGCCTCTGGAGGATCCTTTATAATGGCATTTTAGCAGCTGCTCTCTTAATCCAATGAATTTGTCTGGCAGTAACCTTCCTCATTATGCCTTTATCTGCACAAACTCGTCTGTGGACTGAATCAGCCACAAATCTCTTCACAGGACAATGATCACGCTTACGTTTTGATGAAATATCTAATGATTTCATCCTTTGTTCAAGGCATTGCACTATTTGATGCTTTTCCGCAGAAGAGAGATCCTTTTTCTTTTCCATATTGCTTGAAACCTGTGGCCTGCTTAATAATGTGGAACATCCTTCTTAAGTAGTTTTCCTTTAATTGGACTCACCTGGCAAACTAATTATCACAGGTGTCTGAGATTGATTTTAGTGATCCAAAGAGACCGGAGAAACAATACCACACTTGAGTTTGATTGAAAAACAAAATATTTATTGTTCATGACACTTAATTCCAATTTGCATAATAATTTATTTGATACTGTGTGAATCACAATCTACTCCAAATGTTGCGCATGTGTGTGAGCGTCTTGTCCCACCCAATTAACGCACAGAATTGCCTACAAATTGTCACTGAAATGCCCCGAATTAATATTCATCAATACTGGTCATGATGTCAATAACGGCAAATCCAAACACAAAAACGAACAACAGAGCCGTTGTCAGATTGACAGTCATGCGCAACAAACATGTGATAATATATAGCAACTGTGCACTCCTAGCTTACAGACTGAGGCAACAGCATCACTTTAAATGTAATTTGTCCTCCTGTTTACCTTATTATTTATGACAATACATTTCAAATCATGCAAATCAAGTGTTTAATAATTATAGATCCAACTAAATATCATTCCCGATTAAACTACAATATATTTGAGCGGCTAGATAGTTGTTGTTTTTTGTGTGCACTCCAGGGAACTGTTATGTAAAACGTGAGGTTATATTTGGATTTATTTTTCACAATATTATCAATTTAAAGCTTTTCTCAAATTTCATGTCAAGTTTGTTTTTTAAAAATCCCAAATTTTGCTTAGACATTAGCGTAGGCATTATTTTGTGCATATGCAACACTCATAAATGAGGCCCCTGGTCACTGATTTCCTGAATTCACTACATTAGGAAGTCACCATTTAGCAATTTACTACACTAGGAAGCTACTAGCTACAGTAGCAATACACTTGGAAAGTTATTAATTTACAATATACTCAACTATTAACTAACAATGTTCTACGTTGATATAGGAGTAGTTTAGGACTTTGTTTCCCTTCTCTAGCCACTTTCCACATCCTTTTGTTTTTTGTGTTAGTCATCTATATGCTACTTGACTAGGGAGCTATTAACTAACACAACCTTTTGTTTTTTGTGTTAGTCATCTATATGCTACTTGACTAGGGAGCTATTAACTAACACAACCTTTTGTTTTTTGTGTTAGTCATCTATATGCTACTTGACTAGGGAGCTATTAACTAACACAACCGTTTGTTTTTTGTGTTAGTTAATAGCTCCCTAGTGTAGTAGCATATAGATGACTCAGTTCCTGTAGCCTATTCAGCCTACAAAAAAATGACAAGGGAAATAACCGACTTCAGTCACATATGGTGATGTGTACCACTGCCCAGTTAAACACCTTCTGTATTATCAGGTTACAGAAATTGACGGTCAGTCAGAGAAGACCAGGTCACTATGAGCCTGTCATTATTCCTTTGAAAACATATTTGTAGTATATGTTTTCTGTGTTACAACATAACATTTTTCACATACATATGGTAAATATATACATTAGGAGCCGAAGTGTAGGAACGTTGTAGTTAAACATTGATAAAGCTCACCTAACTGACTAATGAATCACAGTTCAGAACAACCAGTGACATTGTCTTTATCATGGAAAATAAAAGGGAGTAATAGTTTTTGTGGAATGACCCAATGCTGATATTATGATTCATATTACTACAGACATCCTATTTTAATTTTAACATGTCCCTCACAGCAAGAAAATGATCTTGCAGCAAAAGGAAATGTCAATTATTATTTAGATATGGGTTTCTAATATTTTCAATACTGATACATTTTAAAATTGAAGTAACACATTTTAGAATAATTTTCAAACCTATATCACAGTATATTCACTCACCTAAAGGATTATTAGGAACACCATACTAATACTGTGTTTGACCCCCTTTCGCCTTCAGAACTGCCTTAATTCTACGTGGTATTGTTTCACGGTGCTGAAAAGCATTCTTTATAAATGTTGGCCCATATTGATAGGATAGCATCTTGCAGTTGATGGAGATTTGTGGGATGCACATCCAGGGCACAAAGCTCCCGTTCCACCACATCCCAAAGATACTCTATTGGGTTGAGATCTGGTGACTGTGGGGGCCATTTTAGTACAGTGAACTCATTGTCATGTTCAAGAAACCAATTTGAAATGATTCGTGCTTTGTGACATGATGCATTATCCTGCTGGAAGTAGTCATCAGAGGATGGGTACATGGTGGCTATAAAGGGATGGACATGGTCAGAAACAATGCTCAGGTAGGCCGTGGCATTTAAAAAATGCCCAATAGGAACTAAGAGGCATAAAGTCTGCCAAGAAAACATCCCCCACACAATTACACCACCACCACCTGCCTGCAAAGTGGTAACAAGGCATGATGGATCCATGTTCTCATTCTTTTTACGCCAAATTCTGACTATACCATCTGAATGTCTCAACAGAAATTGAGACTCATCAGACCAGGCAACATTTTTCCAGTCTTCAACTGTCCAATTTTGGTAAGCTCTTGCAAATTGTAGCCTCTTTTTCCTATTTTTAGTGGAGATGAGGGGTACCCGGTGGGGTCTTCTGCTGTTGTAGCCCATCCGCTTCAAGGTTGTGCGTGTTGTGGGTTCACAAATGCTTTGCTGCATACCTCGGTTGTAACGAGTGGTTATTTCAGTCAAAGTTGCTCTTCTATCAGCTTGAAGCAGTCACCCCATTCTCCTCTGACCTCTAGCATCTTCTAGCATTTTCGCCCACAGGACTGTCGCATACTGGATGTTTTTCCCTTTTCACACCATTCTTTGTAAACCCTAGAAATGGTTGTGCGTGAAAATCTCAGTAACTGAGCAGATTGTGAAATACTCAGACCGGCATGGTATCTTGATGTATACAAATAACTGTAGTAGTACTGCATTTGTGCTTAATATGTCACTGGACATTTTAGTCTCTTTAATCCTTAATCCATTAATATATGAATGGACATAATCATCCCTTTAATCCTTAAAGCGTAACTCTCGCCAAAATGCAACCTAATGACTTTTGAATGTACACGAGTCAAACTTTCATTTAAAAGCACAATCAGGATTTTTAAGATTTTCCCTATTTTTAGTTTCAGTCAAATCGCCTTTTGAATGGGAGGAATGGGGTACTAATATAATAGCATCAAAATTGCTATTTTTAAAACACAAAGAAGGCTCGACACAACATGAAACTTTGCATGTTTTAAAAGTGGCGTTTCTGTCCAAATTGGGCTTTTAAACGAAAGTTTGACTCGTGTACATTCAAAACAAGTCCGTAGATTGCATTTTGACAAGAGTTACGCTTTAATCCTTTAATATATCACTTGACATAATCATCCCTTTAATCCCAAATCCTTTAATATATCACTGGACATAATCATCCCATTAATCCTTTAATATATCACTGGACATAATCATCCCTTTAATCATTTAATATATCACTGGACATAGTCATCCCTTTAATCCTTTAATATATCACTGGAAATAATCATCCCTCTAATCCTTAATCCCTTAATATATCACTGGAAATAATCATCCCTATAATCCTTAATCCCTTAATATATCACTGGACATAATCATCCCTTTAATCCAAAATCTTAATATATCAATGGACATAATCATCCCTTTAATCCTTAATCCCTTAATATATCACTGGACATAATCATCCCTTAAATCCTTAATCCCTTAATATATCACTGGACATAATCATCCCTTTAATCCTTTAATATATCACTGGACATAATCATCCCTTTAATCCTTTAATATATCACTGGACATAATCATCCCTTAAATCCTTAATCCCTTAATATATCACTGGACATAATCATCCCTTTAATCCTTTAATATATCACTGGACATAATCATCCCTTTAATCCTTAATCCTTTAATATATCACTGGACATAATCATCCCTTTAATCCTTAATCCTTTACTATATCACTGGACATAATCATCCCTTTAATCATTTAATATATCACTGGACATAATCATCCCTTTAATCTAAAATCTTAATATATCACTGGACAAAATCATCCCTTTAATCCTTAATCCCTTAATATATCACTGGACATAATCATCCCTTTAATCTCTAATCCTTTACTATATCACTGGACATAAACATCCCTTTAATCCTTAATCCCTTATTATATCACTGGACATAATCATCCCATTAATCATTTAATATATCACTGGACATAATCATCCCTTTAATCGTTTAATATATCACTGGACATAATCATCCCATTAATCATTTAATATGTCACTGGACATAATCATCCCTTTAATCGTTTAATATATCACTGGACATAATCATCCCATTAATCATTTAATATATCACTGGACATAATCATCCCTTTAATCCTTAATCCCTTAATATATCACTGGACATAATCATCCCTTTAATCCTTTAATATATCACTGGACATATTCAACCCTTGAATCCAGTCCAGGAAACTGAATATAAATTCTAAAGGTCACACATTCAGATTCCAAGATGGAAGAATCTATTCCCTGTAAAACGTGTACCGCTGTGCTGTTGAGTTTTGGTTTGAAAACATTCCTACGCAGCTACAAAGAAAAGGGCCCACAGTATGAAAAGCCCTTGAGTGAATTTAAATACACTGACATTAAGTGAATGTAAGCATGAATGTGATAGGGTTATGGTGAACATGTTGTCAGTGTGTGGAGTTATGGTGGTTTTCCTGAGTAAAGCTGAACTACCTAGCCAATTAAACAGACTATAAAGAGCTGAGCAAAAGAGACAGCAATGCCTTACAGGTTTAAAGGTCATTTTTCAATACAGTATATTTTGAGCATCCAGGGTGTACATTTAGTGAACTATTAAAATATAGCATTAAGAGAAGATATAGCATAGAGACAGTGGAAGACAGCATAGATAGAGAAATATTTAGCATAGAGAGAGTGAAAGATATAGAATAGAGAGAGGAGATTATAGACTACAAAGAGGTAGATATAGCATAGAGAGAGGTAGATATAGCACA